>APFE030167762.1:5383-42893 GCA_000404065.3 Pinus taeda
AAAATAAATTGTTTGCTAGTGAAAACCAGAAAACTGGCACCAAGAAAACACGAATTCATAGGGGAAAACCAAGGCAACTTGGACTCTATGAATTCCTTTTTCTTGTTCTACTGTTCTCACAAAAATTCATTGCAGGATATCCTCCACCCACATTGACTTTTGGACAAGTCAAATCTCAAGCAAGGGGGAGGATTGCACAAGACCTTTAGTTGTGCAGCTGAAGTACAGATGGAACTTGTATTGTTAACAGTTGGGACCTGAACGAACATATCAGAGGGACCTGAAATATCAGCAGCAACATGTACATATTTCATAAACATGTGCATAACAGTTGGGACCTGAATCATGAAGTCATTGCAGAGGGACCTGAACGACAATTAGCAATTCAAGAACCAGAGCATGCAGAACAAGAAGCAGCAATAAACTCTACTTTTAAATCTATCTACAACATTTGATCAACTAATTTCATCCCACTTGTACAGACATCATCTAGGGGAGTATACATATAGTCATTTTGTGCTTGAAAATTCAAATTTTTCTTAGGAATTTTTAGTTTTTGTTAAGTTGAAATTAGTACCTGAAGATATCTATTATCATCCCTATTCTTGTAAATATTATACCCTATAACCCTTATACATACCCTATAACCCTTAAACATCCTATCTCATTTCATGTTCATTAACCCCTATGTATTTTTCTTTAGAAGCATAATGGGACCAAACGAGGACAACATGTTTCAACCTGCACATACAATTCAACGATTCGAAATGGAGATAATTTTAAATATGACCAAGGCGGTCATTTTAAAATTATAAGTGTAAATACTCCTAATGTAAAAGTGTGCATATAACTTTGAAACTAATGTGCAATATGGAAATACATTTGAATAATGTGCAATATGAAAAGACATTTGAATAATGTGCAATATATGCAATCAAACTTTGGATATATATATGCAATATGTTATGCGCAAAAAGGCACAAGGCAATATGAAATATGCAATAATGAAATAAGGTAATACGAACGCATTCAAAACGATATGAAATAAAGTCAAATTTATACGCTGCAAAGGGTTATTGAAAAGGGTTATTGCATATTTGCGCATGGTCAAATATTATTGCATATATAATGAATGAAGCGACAGGTCAGTTTATAGCACAAAACATACTATGGTTTATATGATGGTACTATGGAACGAAGTGATCATATGACACGAAGGGAGCTCATAACATGGTAGGGAAGGCAGAGGAGGTTATGAGTGCAACGATAGTCTAGCCAAGCACAAACCCAACGCATAACACAACATAGGCCAGCACACGCGTATGAGATGAACAATGTGGCATGGAGACTGTCAACCGTTGCACTATGCGCTGCATAAGAATACATGCACCTATGTTTAAATCATACACATAACTCGTCCATCCTCATGACGCAGTCGGGCGACTGGTCAACAGGACTACCATGTGTTGCAGCAGCCAATAAGAAACTAGTGCATGGTACAACCACGAAAACGGTCATGAACCAAACGATGGTCTCCTGCACCTGTTTAATACAACTCCATCATCGCTGAATAGCTCAGAACGTTGTGTGTTGAGCGCTGCATAGTTACAAGCTAGCAAGTGAAAAACTGAAGCAGATCCATGGAGATATAAGATGGCAAACGTCCCGAATGCAACACAAGTTGACCACTAGAATCTCGGGATAACTCAGGTAATATGATTTGCTTAGCTCACAAACAATGAGTCATGTTGAAACACTGCCTGTTATTTAATGACCAATGCACCTATTCTTGCCACCAGTCAGCCAAACGTAGCTACAGGGATTCGGAGTGCCATTTAACACTCCTCAGCACTCGTCAATAGCCAGGTAAAAACGTCGAAACTACGCCATTAACTCCAGAAATTAATAACTCTAAGGGTTAGATGACAACAGTATTAATGAATACATGGCTAGGCGATAAGATTCATAGGTGTAGTTGCATATATCACGGCATGAAAGTTAGGGAAACAACGCAGCAATCTAACCATATCTTGTTGCGTGCAAAACACGTCATTAGCATAAGCTCACATGCGTATTTTTGCAAGTCGAAACAGAGTTTTTATAACAGAGGAGGCAGAGTAATATTTGCTAGAGCCGAGGATGTGGTTTTTGGATGTAGCCGATTTCGTTTTGTATAGTTTGTATGGCCAATACATTTATATGGTCGATTTTATTGTTTGTATGGCCGATACATTGCATGTTTTTGAATGAAAGCAACCTATAATGTGAACAAACACGTAGACTGTGAGTTTTTTTGGTTGTTACAGGGGATTGGTATGCATGGTATAACAAAGATTGCCAAAAGGCCGATCCATTCAAGGAAATGCACTATTTGTTTTTAGTATTTTCATATATATAGATTTCCAAAACGCCGAGCCATTTAAGGAAATGCGCTGTTTGTTTTTAGATTTTTCATATATATAAAGACCGAGCCATTTGAGGAAACGCGCTGCTTGTTTTTAGTGTGTCTATATATACAGTGCAGGGTGTTAGGCATATATGGAGCATTATAAGAACGTTGCCTAAAAAAAAATATACATTAAGAAAACCAAAGGTCCATTATGAATATATTGTTTTCAGATGTATTTTGTTTTCCAGACAGAGTTTAGCATGTTGACAGAGATATACAGGTGTTTGATTGTTTGGACAGGGGATTTAAAACTGTGTTGTTGTAGAGAGAGGGTAAACAGAGGCCAAGGAAATTGAATTAAAATTGTTG
Source organism: Pinus taeda (assembly GCA_000404065.3). Classification (NCBI taxonomy): domain Eukaryota; kingdom Viridiplantae; phylum Streptophyta; class Pinopsida; order Pinales; family Pinaceae; genus Pinus; species Pinus taeda. The sequence goes on from APFE030167762.1 coordinate 8,142, forward strand.
CGAAAGAGCAGGTAATCTTCTCTGGTTTCGGAATTTAATTTTGGAAAGAACAGTAGTTGTAAATAATGATTGTTAAGATGAAATTAATGATAGCAGAAGCATATATCCAATGGTTTTCAGAAACAATGTCAGCCAAAATAGAGGCCAAATTTCAAATAGAGAGCTGGAAAAAGGAAACCATAGAAAAGCTTTACTAGGCAGGATTGATAGGCTTTTTGCAAAAGTTTGATGGCCACAGTGAGGAGATAACCAGGGACTTCATAAAAAACTACAGTCACGGCCAAACACGGGTAGGAGATGTTATTATTCCTGTGACTTAGGAATACCTTTCCCAAGCTCTAGATCTTCCAATGATAGGTGAAAAATATCACAAAGGCCTGCACTTCAAGGAGAAAGCATGGACTTTCTTCCATGAAAAGAACCGGAAAGGGACTTTTGACAGAACCAAGGGGATACCAAGGGAATGGTTCAATGAACCATGGGGTGAGTTGGTTCTAGTTATCCAGAAGTTTTTGACTTGTGATAGAGGATATAGTGTTGCCCACCTATATCATATCCAACTCTTACAACATATTAAGGGAGAAGATAGGATTAACTTGCCATATTTCCTCTTTAGTAGCCTCTTGAGGATGATTGAAATGGTGAGACATGAACACAGGCCCAAAGCAGCACAAATTTACCACCAGGGATTGATAAAAATCCTAGTTGAATATCAAGTAAGGTCACAAGGCATAGTTTGGAGGGAGTTCATGACTAGAAACCAGTTTAATGAACAGGTTAATGAAGTGCAGGAGAAAGTAGAGCAGGAAAACAAAGGATTGATGAGTTCACCCTTGTATCCCAGAACTAGAGCTAAACAGCAAAGTAACATGGCCATGCAGGAAAATGAAGTATCTATTATGTCTATTCCTAGGAGATTTAGGAATAAAAGTCCCATTGACACAGAAAAGGAAGTAGACACATATTGCACAAGAAAACAAGTAGAAAATGACATTTCACAGGAAGTATTTGAGAGGGATTCTTCATATGATGATGCAATAGTAGCATCATTAATCAAAACTACACAGGATTTTGAAAAGGAAATAAATTTGGGAAGAATCAGGGACTTAACTGGCCAACTAGAAATTAGTAAAATCATGGAAAAACAATTAAAAGAGGAAAACAAGAAAAGTAAGAAGGATAATACTAGGTTTTTCAAGGCAAATGAAAAGTTAAATGAAGAGCTAGGGAGATTAAAATGGAAGAATTATGTACTTTCTAAACAGGCATTTAAATGGTTAAAGGAAAAGAATATGTGGCAGGAAAAGTATGAGAAGCAGAAGGTAAAGGCAGCTTTATTCAAGGAAGGACATGACTCAGGTTTGGATTTTTTGGTCAGGGCAGCACAATAGGAAGCATCTATAGGAACTGCATCTACTACAGAAAGAAGAAGATCAAAGAGGAATAAACAAGCATGGGGACATGCTTGACAATCAGCAAGGGGGAGATATTGGCCCTCAGTTTTGGTCTTGTTTTTGCTCTAAGAAACATACTAATCCATCTATTTACCATCCATTTTTCACTTTATCCATCCCATTTTGATGTATTTCATATCTATTCAGGTATTTAATTTTAATTTTTCAAATTCTAAAGTTTTTATGAAAATTTGGTTTTAAGTGCAAAAATTGGCAGATTCAGAAATTCCCGTAATAGCTATATGGTTGATATGGTTGCAGGACACTTGGGCACGAATTGGATGCATGGATGGATAGTTTGGGAACTAGGACTAAGCCATCTATGCCTAGTTCGAACAGAACAAGCTTTATTAGGCCCATTTAGGGCTAGTTAATCATGACTTATCATTCAGAAATCCCATAGAAATAGCGTAGTTTTGAGATTCTATGGGACTGACCATATCTCTTGGGATGGGATTGATGAATTTGACTTATATATATGGATAAGAGTATATGGGTTTGTTTGAATGATTATAGATCAGTTTGTTTCATGAGACTTCTATTTAAAAGCCAAGACTTTGATGGCTTATGTATTGACTTATTATACTTTTATGCTAAGACACTTTTGGATTGGAGAGTTAATTTGAAGACTTGTTCTATTATTATTTTTTTGTTCAATGATATGGATGTCTGAATGAATTTGAGCTTCTGATATCACTCTTCAAGTGTGCAAAGCAAGGGTGGAGGGCCCCCATTCCAAGCTAAGTACACTTCCTTGTTAACTAGTTTTATTTCTTGTAATCTGGTTATTGTAGAACTAGTTTCATGCTTTATTGAAAATTGATTTATGGTTAATGTATAGTGATTGATTTCATTAGATCTTAGCTTGTTCATCATTTTATTAATTTGGAAAAACAAAGTGCTCAAGTTGAACACTCCTTCTGTTAACTTGGTGAACTGTAACTAGTTTCCTTTGATTACATGCAAGTAGTTTTCTTATGTAATTTTGGCATTAAGGTGAATGAATTATGATGAAACATATCATGTGTCTCTTAAGTTAGGAGCCTTCTTTCATTGATAATTTATCCATCTTAAGTTATTAGTTTCAATCTTTGATTCATTAAGTAGTAATTGAGGTAGAAGTGGACTTCTTGAGTCAAGAACCATTTCAATGTTTTTCCTCTTTTCAAACCAATTGAATTGGAGTTGTAATATGCATTGCTTTAGTTTTTGAAAAAATTATCTTTCAAGGTTTGATTACATCTGAAATTCACACATAGTGAACTTTCCTCAAAGTATTACTAACCCGGGTTGATAAGAAATATTTGTGTTAATTTCGGTAACCAAATTAGCTCAACACATACCTTGTTCAACAACTTGTATACCTTATTGGACAGTTCTGCGTGGATAACCTTCTGCGCAATCGTTCTTCCTACATATTTTTTTCCAGCCTGAAGAGCCATTTGCACATATTCCCCCCCAACACATGCTTATTGACCATACCTTTCAGCGTGGAGTACATGTGCATTCGTGTAGGTTGTTTTTCATGTGCCTGCACGCACATGGTTGGATGTGTGTGCGGACCATCCTGACCATTGTATTTTTTTGTCAATCGCACTATAGGCTTCCTAAACGGTGTGCACATCATCCTTCTACATTAGCGCTAGTCATCAAAGCTCCCTTTATGTGTACCCCACCACCTCACGGGCATAGCACATAGTACCTAGTTCAAGGCCTGGAAGCATTTATTTTCTGGCACTTCCCTTTCATATTTGTCCAAGAAGGCATCTACCTCACTTAACTGATCATAAGTAGGAAAATCTCCCATTTCTGTCGATAGGAAACGTAGTGACCTTGTCATCATATTACAATTAAGTGTGGTTACCTCATGTAACTAGCTCTCCCATCGCTCTATCTCCTCATCAGAATTCAACATACTGGAGCTTTCGCATTCCCATGAAATCTGCCCATCCATGATGGGATTTACCTAGTCTTTCTCTCGCGCAGTTAACTTGTAGATGCAGTCCAGGTCATCATCGCTTTCATAGTCGTGCACCAGCTATGTATAGTGTGATCCTTCAGTAGGGTCCAAGGGTATAACTACGCGTAGAGACTTCTTCTCAAAAATCATCTTGCACTTCTTCATATTAATCATGTTGTTCATGTTAGTGGCCCAATCAATTCCTAAGAGTGAGGGGTAGGGATTGTTGTCATTAATAATCTCTATTACTTCAAATTCTACTAGCGTGCTTGCTCCCTCAATATCCATGGTGATTCCCTACAATTTCCCCATGGGTATTATTTTCTACTGGTTTGCCATTCATAACTGAATAGGAGACCACTACAGTGTAGGTCTCCCCATTCGCTCCCATGTCTGCTTCGGCAGAATGCTCGCATCTGATCCTAAATCCAGAATTACTTGATCCATATCATATTCTCCAAACCGTGCAGTTAACCTCATTTGTCTTCCCGTTGTCATCTTATTCTTTCCAATCTTTCGGACTACGCGCTTCTCCTGGCACAGTCCCAGTGCATCTGTTAATGAGTTCCTATAGTCCTTTTATAGCTTTACTATTGCGCAGTAACTTCATGCATGATTCCAGGAATGTTGTGAGCATAGATGGGTCCATCTTCGGCTCTAGTCTATATTTTCTTCTTGAATTGGAGGCATCAACGAAGCTCTTCTTAGCTTCCATGAAGGTTTCTTGAGTGTGGTCCAAATCAAACTCTGCTTCTTTCACTGGAGCTTTGTGAACCCAAGTATTATCTTCTGATTGTTTTCCTTTGTCATCTCCTGTCATGATTCCACTTCAGAGCACAATGTTCACATTTGGATCTTCCTCGCACGGCTCAGACCTCATCATCTTCAAGCTCTAAGTCAGGGGAGGTGGTAGCACTCCTTTATTCTGTATCCTAGCTATCAGCCTAGGAAAATATTCAGTCTCATGATCAAACATGGTGCAAGATAAACATGATGGACACATTGGGTTCGTACAATTGTGGGAATAATGTCCTGGCCATCCGTAATTGTAGCATACCAACTGACTGCGACCTCTTCTAGGTCCTCCTTTGCCTCAGCCTCATCTGCACCCCTAAAATCCTATTTGCACCACTCCTGTATTTTGGTCTAGGGGCTGCGTTTTAGCCTGAACTTTATAGGTGGGAGTTCTATCCATCATCAGCTCATAACTTCTACAAGTTTTCTCATCATGTCCCACTGATATAAAAAAGTCATAGAACAACTACCGCAAATTATGCATGTACTTCTGTAACAAATGGTAGTTTTATGTACCATGCTTTCCACCTATTTGACAAATCATGCACCACAAAGTAGGCACTGTGCTAGGGCCTGCTTGTGCTTCTAGCCTTAACAGAATAGGTCCTCCTCCCATGAGGTAATTTGCGAACACCGGGTAGTGGTCCTTATCATGACCCTGACCCTTGCATTTTATGCACCACACCTCTTCTCACACTTCTGGTCAAGTTGTCCTGTCTTGTTTCAGACTCTGCATCTCAAGGCATATGTTTCTTCAGCTGCATGTGGATCTGCTGAACTCCTAAGTTGGGATCCTACATTGGGGTTTCATGTAGCTTCATCACGATCTCTAAGGCCTCTGCCTGAGTAGTTAGCTTCTATTGTGATAGTTCACTCCTCAAATGTATCGTTAGCGATGCTACAAACCATTTGCAGTGATGTTCATCTGTTAGATTCATGTTAGCTTCACGAATTTTACACTTCAACCTCTGATCCAGCTCCCAAGGAGTCTCGCATGGTAGCATCATGATCTCTTTGAATCTAATGATTGACTGTGCTTCAGACTTCAGCCTGCTAAATTCCTTATTTAGTGCAATTTGGATATCTGCAACTCTTGCTTTCAGATTATCATTTGAGTGCTTAATGTACTAGGTCAGTGCGCGATCTTGTAGAGCGCTAACCAACATCACTTTCTTTATATTGTCATCTCTAACTCCCTTCACTTCCCATACGGCTCTTACCACGAACCAAAATTGGCCTGGATATCCATTTCCCAATTCCTTGAACACAGGCAACTTTATTGTGCTTGCCATATTGAATCACGGTGGTGGTGGGGGTGGTACAGGCAAAGATGGAGGTGATGGCAGTGAAGCTAGTGGTGCTGTGGGCAGGGGTGGTATTCATAAAATTCTTTGCCTTATCAAATGGATCACACTTCATGGAGAGACCTTCGCAAGCTCTTCCTCACACCCTCGCGGAGGTGAAATCAAGAGGTTATTCTCTGGTCCCTTACTCCCTTCATTTCTGTAAGACTTTCTGCTTTGCATAGCCCCTAACATCAATGTAACTGCATAAGCTGCTTTTTTCACAATAGCATTTTAATCCAAGTATTGAGAGACTTTACGTACTTACCTCACGGTCCTTTAATAAAGCGTCACTCTGCCTCGCTATAGCTGACTAAAGTGTATACTGCAAACTTAGTAATGAATCCTCCTATAATCTAATCAAGCCAGTGATCAATAATGTGTGCAATCTCATCCTCTGATGCTTCAAATCTGCACACCAACTTCGGAGTCCACACAATAGGACCTTACAACTTACACCTTCCTTGGCTATCCGCTAGCTTCGCAATCCACTCATACAACTCAGTATGGAAAGATGCGAAGAAGAATTCATGGATATATGTGTATAGGTAGCAATCTAACCACTCTTCTTTTGTTAGTTGCAAATTCCTGTTCTCTTGCACTGCGAACTTGTGAATTCTCCTGTCCAACCATCCTTAAAAGTCCTTCTTAGTTAGATTCCAATGATATGACATCAGACATCTCTATGCAGATTTATGTCCCAGCAACAGAACCATTTGTTTGCTTGAGGGCCCTGACCCAGGTTCAAAGTTTAATTAGCCAAACAAATCCCTACACTACTGGACCTTTCGGAATTAGCTCGCGATGCATGGACTGAAGTCTCACCCAAAGCAGTATGGGTGTATGATGGAAGCAAGTTTCCACACCCTCAAGATGTCTGATGTGTCGATTTATTCAAACTATGCCTACCTTCACGTAGGTCACTTTGCACATTATTCTAACCTGCGAGACCCTCGCGATCTACTATGATCTTCTTTCGCATAGCCCTAACCAGGGCTGAGATGCTTTCGCACTACTAAGGTAGTGATCTACGCTATTTCCCCAAGTTACACCACATATCTTACTTATCTTCTTACACATGTTAGTTAACTTCACATAAACAAATACTTTATCTCACATTCACTTAATATACATAGTTATGTATGTTCGTGCATCATATAAACAACATAAATGCAATTTATACCCAATATGTTCAATGTATAAAATAGGAAATAATTACACATAATTGATAAGAAAACTTCTCTTTATTAATGATCCACTGGTTACAAAATCGACTCACCCTGCGCACTTAGCTACAGGGGTCCACGTACTCAACTACAGACTACTAGGCCTCTACACACTCAGCTATAGAGCCTTCTCCTACTCGATGACCCAAAGACTCGACTTTACACTTAGATATTTTGTTATGCTTCTATTCCATGATCATTACTTGAATTAGATGTCTCAACTACTTAGAGCCTTGCTCTATTTATACAATCCCATGGTCTGTGGACCATGGGTAGATCTCTAAAGCCAACATTACATTACAAAATTGAGGGCAGACAAGCCTATGACTTGTTTACAACTTCGCACTCCCTGCCCACAAAATGTGGAGTCTTTACATCTGATTTACAATTTTTAGCCAAAATCTAGGCTTTAAGCCCCAAAACATTCCTCGGGAATCCCGCGCTCAATAGGTAGCATAGGCTACTTCTACTTATCCTTCTTTGTTCTCAATTTCTTGGGTGATTTAGGGACTTTGACTACCGCTCTGACACTCTTTGGGGCAGCTTCTACTACCTCAATTTGCTGCACGACTTCAACTTTTACATCCATGGCTTCTGTGGGTGTCGACATCATTCTTTTTAAGAGGTCCTGCATCTCCTTTGAAAATCTCTCAAACGTTGAAATTGCTCTCAAAGCCCCAAAATTTTTAAGGTCCATACGCACCTGATAAGCAACAACTAAATTTTCAAAATGCAGAGTGTTTTTCGCTGGACAACCACTTGTAATTTATAGGGCCTTTTGAATTCAAATCCGACTGCTTCCCCCACATTCGGTACATTAATGCTAGATTGGCAACAAATTTTCAAGAATCTAATCCATAAATTTCACCTTAAATGCCTACTTCCCGCTCCATTTATCCATAATATGACCATCAAATCGTGAACAATGGCTTTAACAGTCACTTTTCGATGGACTTTCAAGTTATTTACATGAGTAGCGCAACTGCCTTCGTGCTGTCGCGGACCCTATGGCACTTCGCTACTGCATGTAGTCCTAAAATTGTGCAGCTCCCCAACCCAGCAGTGTATTTTATAGTCCCGTGCCTCCTTTCAGCTACCTAGAGTGCTAAGACTATTCTTCTATTGCATATTCAGATGGGCAAGCCACCTGTGTATGGCTTCAATCGACTTCGATTCACCCTTCCTAGGAAGGGATCTCCATTCAAAATAACTGAATGGACCACGCCACCGTCGTTTGTCTCCTTAATAACATAGGGCCCCAACCAATGCATTTTGAATTTCCCTCGAAATTTATCAAACTTACCATCATACAACAAGACCAAGTCATTCACCTTGAATGCGCGCAACTTAATATGTTGGTCATGCCACATTTTTTCATGCTAATTTTAGACTTGGTGGTGAAATCCAGCAAAAAATCTCTCTTCTTCAAGCTCATCCAACTGTGCAAGCCTCTCTTCCAAGGCTCCGCAATATTTCATACCCATGAGCACCACAATGTGCAGATTAAGCACAATGTATTCCATAGGCATTATGGCTTCCACACCATAGACAAGCCTAAAAGGGGTTTGTCCCATCAACTTTTTGCATGTTGTCTGATAAGCCCATAATATTGTAGGTATGCGTAGGTCCTAATCACATCATTGAGCATTACAAACCTTGTTCAGCACATTTTCAAGCACTTTGTTGAATGCCTCCACTGTCCCATTAGCCTGTGGGTGATAAGGTGTGCTCTTTTGGTGATACACCTAAAATTCTTTTGTTAGCGTGCTGATTGTTTCATTTAGAAAGTGCGTACGCTCATCACTCATCAAAAGCTTTGGAAATCCAAATCGTGTCAGTACATGCTCAAATAGGAACTTCGAGGTCATCGTGCCCATGCAATCCTTCACCAACTATGCTTCTGGCTAACGAGTCGAATACTCTGTCGTAGTGTTAATATAGCTCACGCCTATCTTCCATTGTGGCTGAATGGGTCCTACAAAATCTATTGCCCAATTTTGGAAATGTTGCAATGTGATTTGTGGATTCAAAGGAAATTCATCCCTTCACGATGGCCTTCCTATTCTTTGACATACATCACATGCCTTGCAATATGCTTTTGAATCCTGATGAAGGGTTGGCCACCACAACCTAGTGTGTAGAATCTTTTGCGTGGTTTCTCTCCCTGCATAATGTCCTCCCACAACACCCTCATGAGCATCCATGAGGATGCTGCTTCGTTCAAACTAAAGTACATACCATCTCAATATCTCATCAGTCCCCATCTTGTATAGATGCCCAGCAATGACAGAGAAATTTGCCAAGCGCACCATCAATTCCTTCTTTTGCTGGACAGAGTATCCTTCCGGTGCGGTTCCAATTGTTAGGAAGTGTATTATGTCCATCCTCTACATGCACAGCAAAGAGCTGCACGTCAGGCAATCCTTCTTCCAAGTTAGTAGGTTCCTCCCCTGTTTCGATGCATGACAGATGGCCTAGTCTCATGTTCAATCGTCCAAGATTCACAACAACTTCAAAATCGTATTCTTGGAACAATAATATCCATATGTAGATTCACCCCAACACAGGCTTATTGATCAGTTACTTCAGCGCAGAGTGATCCATATACATCTTAAAGTGGCCTCCTAGCAAGTAGTGTCAATACTTCTGGAGTGCATACACCATAGCTAGCCCCTCGTGCTCGGTGGTGGAATAGTTCTTCTCCACATTGGATAATCTGCAACTTGTGAATGTGATAGGGTGGTCCAAGCCTTCTCTGTCATCCTATGTTAGTACTGCCCCCAGCGTTATACATGACACGTCAACATGTACATGAAACTCTTTCTTCTAGTTCGAGAGGACTAGAATCAGCGTGATAACCATCTTTTCTTTCAATATATCCAGGATTTTCTTACATTTATCATTCCAGCAGAATGAGACATCCTTTTTCAACAATTTTTCCATCGGCACGGTGATTTGGGCATAGCCTTTAATAAACCTTTTGTAATATCCCATATATCCCAAAGTAGTGCGTAGCTATTTCACACTCCTCAGCGCTTCCAAGTTCAGAATCACTGCGATCTTCATGGGGTCTACCATCAACCCTTTCCTGCAAACCACATGCCCCAATAGGTTCCCAAAAGGAATGAAAAACAAACACTTCTTGAGGTTGAGCGCGATCTGGTATCTTCGACAGGTATCCAACATCAAGTGCAAGCTTGCTACATGGCACTTAATCAGCCCAAATATAGTCCAGTCATCAAATTTGTTTTCTTGAGGGGGCTTGACCCAAGTTCAATGTTAGTTAGCCAAATATATCCCTACACTACTCGCCCTTTTGACATGAGCCAGTGGAGCACGGACTGAAGTCTCACCTAAAGTAGTATGGGGGGATGCTAGAACCAAGTTTCTGCACCCTTCAGATGGCTATGATGTCGGTTTATTCCAGCTATACCTGCCATCACGCATGTTGCTTAGTCCTCTGTTCCACCATTTAGTCCCTTTGCAAAAGGGTACAACTGGCTTTCGTGCAACCCTAACCTGCAGCTCAGGGACTTTCGCACTACTAGGGAAGCGAACTGCGATATTTCCCAAACTAGGCTAAGTGTCTTACTTATCTTATTGACTGATCTTAGTTAGCTTGGCGTAAACAAATGTTCTTACTTGCGTCCACTTAACCAACACATTTACATATATTCATGCATCATATAAGAATTATAAGTGAAATTCATATCCAACATAACAAGATACATAAATAGGAAAGAAAGACGCAGAAATTGTAGAATACTTCTCTTTATTGATAATTTCGGATAATTACAAACTCAACCTGCCCTGCGCACTCAGCTGCAGGGGTCCGCGCACTCAGATGTGGACTTCTAGGCCTCTGCACACTCAGCTGCAGAGCCTCTACATAAGCCACGACTTGAACTTAGACTTCTATTCAAAGTTATCACTTACTTACATTTTTTATCTCTCCCCTTTAAACTACTTAGAGCTTTCCTCTATTTATACAATTCCATGGTCCATGGACCATGGGTGGATATTTTACAGTTGACATTACATTTTAAAATAAGGACGAAAACCCTATGACTCTTTAACATCTACGCACTCCGCGACCACAAAATGCTTAGTCTTTACACTTGGATTACAAAATTTGCTCAAAATATGGGCTTTTAACCCCAAAACTACTTTTGGTGGATCCCATGCCCAATAGACCCCTTCTTTGATTGGAATCACATGTTGGATTATTCATGTCTCATATGTACTTAGGCCATCATATGACCATGTAGACACATCTCGGTGTTGTTTGAACAAGCGGACAAAAACTTGCCACTCTTGTGGCGTGCAACACATACCAAGACTAATGAATTGTGGATCATGGTGTGTTCCCATATTGATATGTTCGTTCACCATGGTCGAACTGTGGGTTTTTCTTTTTCTTGACCCTTGAAAGGGGTTCTACAAGTCATAGAGCCTTTTGAGAGAAACCACACCCTTGGCGATGAGGTTTCCTTTCTTGTAATCAAATACAACTTGTAGGGACTTCTTGTGCTCATCTTCATTAGCTACCACATCCTTGAAGGAATTAACATTGTCCATGAAGTGTAGTATTTGTTGATCATCATAAAAATCATGTATATTAGTTATGTTATCAAGGATAGAAAGCTTACACAAAATTTCAATAGTAAATCTATCCTTAAGTGGTGACATGCTCACGGCTGTGTTTACTAAGGTATCGACAGCTAAATTATGTGTTCTTGGCACAAGAATGATATTGAATGCTTGGAAGTTAGAGATTAGTTAGCATACCTCTTGCTAGTAACTTTTGAGATGAGGTGATAAACAACGTATGGTGTTACGTACCTACCATAGCATGAATTCGCCATCACCTAACACTTTGAGTGCAACAATGTTGAGGCAGATGGCCTTTTGCAAGCCCAACACGAGTGCTTCATATTCAACAATATTGTTTGTACACTCGAACTCCAAGCAGCTCGGGACCAAGTGTTTCCTATTCTTTGGGTCAATCAAGACACACCTGGCTCCAGAGCCAACTTGTGTCTTTGAGTCGTCAAAATACATGGTCCATAGCACATCTATACACAGACCATCCGACACGCTTGTACTACTGCTACTTCTACTGCTACTAGTGTTATAATGTGTTGCACAAATTTCATTTCCATCAGTTGGTCAAGGAAGGAGACCCAACTACATGTCTGGTGGGGTCAGAGCTGGCTGTGCGAGATAAAACCCCAGCATTGTTTCCGAGAGGCGGTTTCCAAACATGATCTCTATGAAGGCCAACGGTTCATTCTCGCCATTGATGGGAATGATGTTATGCCTCATGTATCTCTCGAATAACACCCGGATTTGATTTATTTTCCCCTTATATAGAAGCCACAAGTGTGACCAATCTCTGGAAAAGTATCCATTCAACTTGCTCGACCAGTCTCTTATGAGTAGTAAGCCATATGCTTCAAGTATGTCCACAACAACAATGTTTATGCACTGATGAACTCAGTGATCATGAGATAGTCGGATGATCACACCTCGAAGTTCATCAATGTATGGTATGCATGTCTGATCAAGTTGGATGATTTACACAAATGTCTTGCTCCATTGTGCATTGATCTTCTTGGCAATGGAGAGTGGCATGACGTTGGATGATCTGCTAGAATCAACCAAATAGTTGTCAACATTACAGTTAAAAATTTCAAATGAAAGAAAGAATGGAGGGAAAACAGAGTTTCCTTCTTCCATCTAGAGTGTGTTGAGCAAAATTGTGAGTGAACCGGGAGATGTGATTTCACCCTTGCTGGTAGAGCCTGCGCTTTCTGTAGATGTTTGCACGAGTTTTATTCATGTATTCAATGATGTTGTAGTCAAGAGTGGGTAGACTCACTGAGGTGTCCGGGGTCACACTAATGTCCGACGGAGTGTTTTGCAGTTTGTTGATCATGGAAGTACTCTTGTCTATCGTTGTCTTCTCAGGCTTGCTTTGTGTTCTCTTCTTTTGGATGGCTGGTGGACCAACCTTCCTCAATAGTTCAAGATTTTCTCACATTTCCCCAATTTTAGTGGGATCCCCTTGAATTCTGATATTGTACCGATCACTTTTCTTTTGGGGCTGCTTCTTGGTGATTATCTTTTGTGCTACTTGCGAACATTGATACATATTGATTACCTGCCCAGTACTAGGTGCCTCATCAGGTGCAGCATCATCATCATCGGTTGTGTCTCTCAGTTAAATTTGTGTATTTATCACTATGTTTGCCATATGGTTGCATATTGAGTTTGCAACTCATTTCCAATCCGAACAAGGCCCTTCCAGGTGGTCGTCTTCATGAAATGAGCAAAATTTATTGTTCGTGCATTGTTCTAACTAGAATAATGAGTTGGAGCTCTGCACAGTTTTAGCTGGGAAGAAGTTGCTACCTAATGACATGCTTCCTTTATGTTTTCTGGGAGGCCAACTGCTCGCATATGTGTTGATCATTCATTGTTTTAGCTCAGACACTTCTGTTGTCAAGTTCTTGACAAGATGAGTAAGGGTTTCAATATCACTTGCTTCCTTGTCTTTACCCTTGCTCGTTGCAGCCTGGGGCTTCCTGCTCACATCTCTTAAGTCCTTTGCACGCTCAACATCCTTAATGACTCCAATCGTGTGCAAGTCTTTCCCTACAACAATTGCCTCTTTGGAATTTTCCAGTAATGTTGGTTTTGCAGATGGCTTGAAGAACTGCGCAACGTTAGTTGATAGTGCAAATGTGTAGTAGTCGACAATGATGGAGTCATGATGTTTCATGTCTACTACAAACTTATTCAATATGCGCAAAAACCTCTGATTGAAGTCTTTTACCTTTTCTTTTGACTCCATATTCAGACTGCCCAACTCTTTGAGCAACATGGCCAAGGCCTTGTCATTAGCAAATTTTTCCAAAAATATCCATTTGAACATAACTTAGTTATGGATAGAGTTGACATGAAGGTTGTGATACCATATTGTTGTGCAGCCATCCAAGGTACACGAAAACAATTTTCATGCAACATTGTCAGGTCGTACCTTGAGTGTCTAAAGTTGTAGGTAGAAGTTGTCCAAGTGGTCTTCTTCCTTCACTGTACTGTCAGGGTCATACTTTGTGAGCCTTCTCTCTGAATGCTTTGGAATCTTGTGCAAATCACCTGAGAGAGCCAATGGTCCCTAAGTCATCCATTCCAAATTTTGGTTAGCCATGTCTTCTTCTTCTTCATCATCCTCCTCTTCTTTGGAATCTGATGGTTTTGCCTTTGAGTCTATTGGTTTGTCTCCGACTTTGCCTCCTGTACCATAATCTGAGCCCACGATCACAAGGGTGTCTCATTCTCCCTATTGGATGATTGGAGGTTCCTCTCCGTTCTCAACAACTTCTGCCAGACCTTCGAATGTGGTAAGAAATTCTTCTTCCACCGATAATAAAACAACTCCTGTGGGAGTGGTATTTGGATTTATTAATGGATATGGGAGATCTTTTATTCCTGGGATTAGTCCGACTACTTTCACAAACTGATGGGTGATGGGACGAATAGAGTGGAGGTGCTAATATGAAATTTCGTGTTCACTTCTAGGAGGTGAGGAGTAGTCAACTTCAAAGTTTCCCATAGGTGAGAGGGATTATGATTTACTACCTTGATTAAATGATTGATGAGTGGGGGTGAGAGGACATTGAGCCAAAAACAACTAGTGGCCCTCCTTATAGCGCTATAAATGTTGACGGTGCTAGACCTGCCAACATTCAGGGGATCTCTCCATTATGAAGTCCCAACTAGACCTCACACCATTTTGTGTAGGATCCCCATCTAGTATGATGGCCCAGTTGCCATTATCTTAAAGGTTTTCCTTAGCTCTTTCTTGTCAGCACAAGGGAGTGGTTTGCTTTGTCTTTGAACAATGAGGTTCATGTGCCTGGTGAGTGCTTAGTGTTACTTGTGTCAAGGTTCTTTCACCGCAAAGGGATAGGGGGAAGTGAGTCTCAGGTCGAAAAAGAATAGTCCCAACTCTGTTAGAGACACTCAACACAACATGACATCCACAACTTTTAGTGCAGTAGTCCACATGGATGTGGCAATCACAAACACATAGTGAATGGATATCACGTACAACAACAAGTGGAGTAGTCCACACGAGTGCAACGACTATTATAACAAGTTTATGGGAATGGTTCTATCAAGTGTTTGGTAGGATAGCCCACATGGGCAAGACAACATTAACAACTTATACAACGCATTTTCATAAGCATATGTATTAGAACAACCGAGATAGTTAAAAAAAATTTAACATAGGTTAAAGCAACATGCTTTACAAGTGTCCAAAGAATAGTCTTACAAACAAATACAATACATGTGAGAAAACGTGCTGGCCTATTATCAGGCTTCTGAATTAAACAAAATTTTCAAGACATATTGGTACACCCTACATCACTAACCCTTATAGTAGGGCATTGGATCCACTGCTCACTCCTCAATGAAAATACTACAAACTCTCAAGGCTATGTGGGAGGAGCCAAGGTGAAAATTCCTTTGCATGTACAAATGAGGGGTATTTATAGACAAGTCTAAAATTGGCTCTTGTGACTATTCGAGTCCCATCATGGTTGTTTGACTTACATGACTCTTCAAATTTACACAACTCTTCAAATTTACATGTGGATATCTTGGAATTCCACGTTACATTACATTGATTACAACAATATGGCCCATAGTAGTGATGTGGCCGAGATGACTCATGACATGAATCGACAAGACAGAGATGGTACGCTCATGCTGGTGGTGGTGTTTATTTCGAGCTACAATGCCATTGAGTGATGGATGTGCTCTTGGTGTATCATAGCTTCACCTCCACATGGCAAGGTGTGGGGAGTCTTCAATGGTCTTGGTGTTCACTTGATATGTGCATGTATCTCCTTCGCCTGTACTTTGGAATGCTCTATCTGTTCACCTGTTCACAAACAATTCTCCTTGCATGCACCCTTATTCATTTCGTTTGCCATCGTGCCATGTCCCATCCATGTACCTACATCTGAAATCACTCATGACGAGACGAAATCAAATCCATAAATATCCTAATATACCATGGTGCATTTTTTAGCGCTTTCATATGTAGGTGACCACGAGAGAGGACAAGGTTCTGAAACTATGTGAGGCACATTTCAAGTCGGGATGCGGGCTCCAGGCATTGTCCTTGAAAATTGCACAAAGGTCACTGGGAGGTTGAGATGGTAAATCTACATCGGTAGTAACTGTCTACGAGATTTGGCTTGGATGGAGGGTAGATCTGCACAATTTTTTCAGGGAGACAATGGAAGCAGTAAACGGAGACTAGCAGTGAAAACTACATAATTTCATCAGGGAGCTAGTAGCAGGTTGCAAGAGGTTGTTAGAAAACAATGCACAAATTTTCTAGGGATCTAACAGCGGGCTGAAGGAGGTTCCTGGAAAAAACTGTGTAGAGTTGGGAGGCTAGCCTGCAGGACATCCTTGTGCAGTTTCTAAGCTAAGCAGGATGCTAAGCAGCTAGGATATTTCTCATCAAAATTTCATAGTTTTTAGGATGAGTAGCGGGTTTGCTGACAAGGTGACTCCTAGAATACCTGCGCAATTTTTGAGGGAGGTGTAATGACAGGAAGCGGGTGTCTTTCCGGAATGTCTGTGTAGTTTCTTCAATTAGCGGAAGTGGGCATGCTTGGTAGATTTTGTGCATTTTTTTGGAAAAGCGAGGTCTGGGGTCACTGCCATCATTGCCTAGTGAAACTCTCTAGTTAACCAGTTGGAGGCTTGGTTGATTTGCTTGCGGGCAGTGCATATCGAGATGGATTGCTAGGAAAATTCTGCATTGTTCTAAGTGACAGTTAGTTTGGTTGATTCTAGGATTGTGCAATGCAGACTGCCTAGGAAGAAGCCTCAAGCTCTGTACAATTTTGGGCAGTAGTACATGTTCACTGAGGGCTGAAACCGCACAGTGCAACTCACAGCGTTCCAGCTGTTGCGGTTGGTCCGGTCGACATAGCTTCAGCAAAATGACTAAGAGTGTGAATGATGACTTTATACATGCATGACCTTGTGAACACACACTCGACATGATTTTAGGACAAGACACCTCGAATCATTAAGACAACATATACTTAGTGTGACTGACCAACCGTGTGAGTGGCAAGCATGATGCTTGTGATAGATTGTTGAAAAACCACAATGACACTTTCACGACATTGCATAGAACTTCGTGTCTGAGTGCGATGGATATTTACATAGCGAATACAACTTGTAAACATGAAGACAAACCTTATGCATAACCAGAACATGGCTGCAAGCATGACATTGTGACCTTTCACCTCCCTTTCCTCCTAATTTTCATTATTTTCATAAATAATTGTGCCAAAAATTCCATTTTTCCTTTCCAAATCCTTAGCTATTGCCTTTGCCAATTTCCTTAGCCATTAATAACCAAATGAACACACACACTAGGATGTCTTGCCCAAAATTCATCTTGGAATAAGTGTCCCATCAACTATAGTTATTATTTTTCCTTTATTAAATTTCATTACATGGAATTTTCACCAGGGATGTTATAATATGGCTCAAAGGGTGATTGTTGGGTGTTTCTTTGGCTTTTAATTTTTTGGGAGTCTATAGAGTCCTTTTTAGCATGACAAAGTTCATGTAAATGTGCATTTGTTCGTTCTTTATTTGTAGCATAGTACCTTTGGGTACGTTCATCATTAGAATTGTCGACATTTGCAGAAGTTATTGCAAACAAGATAAGGCACCTACATGTAACAAAGGGAAAAATGAGAATGTTATTGGGAAGGGAAAACATGATGTCATTGTATAGCAGCAAAAAAATAATAGCAAGTGAAGTCCACAATATTGTTATGGTAATTTGTCATTGGAACAATACACATGAAGGAACATTTGAGTAATTTGCAAATATACATGAAAACAATTGCATTTGTTAAAACCATCAAGTTCCATGATTTTTTACAAGAAGGAAAGTGCAACCTATGTCGATAAGTGTGTGTGCATAATACAATATTAGATACAATGGAGACAGCATGCTAGAACTCCATGTTGAGAAAAAATTAATACAAACTGACAGGTACATGTACAATTACATACAAGCACATGTTATGTTTAAAAGCATATTTTAACATTGGAATACTACAAATTTCCAAAAACGCAGACACGACTATATGGCATGAAGACATGACAAGAAAGTATAGATGTACATGTAAATAAATATATTTATGATGTAGAAATGTTATCGATTTATTTAAGTATGTTGTTGCATTCTTTTGAGAATTCCAAGCTTTCTTCCTTGATGATGACAAACTTCAAGCTTGGTATTTCTCTAAATGTTTCCATCTTCATTGATAGTGTGAAGAGGTTATCTATCCAGAGTACTTTAGAGCCAATTTGCTTGACTACTTCTGGGTCTAAGGATAAAAAATAGAATTCCTTTGCATTAATGCCAAGAATGGTAGATTTCGTGTTTTTGAAAGCAATTGATTAAATCAACTCTCTCTACATGATCATGTATGTCGTTCTTAAGTAAGTATATGTAGTCATTGTCAGTTGCTTTAGTGTTGCATTTTGGGCAGTTCCATGTGCTTGCACTTTTTGGAATCAATTTATTCATGCATTTTTACCAACAATAATAGAAGGGAAAGAAGGATAGTAAGAACTATCCATCCATTTTTTTGTTATTATATTATTCACTTGGAAGAATACAATTTTTTCATAGGAATCAATATTGTAAATATCAGTGATTGTTATTTTTTTTGGTGGATGGGAAAAATAAGGTGGATATCTTGTGGTTAAGGATGGATAAGTTGTAGTTGAGCCTTCTTTTTTGAACCATGAATTTAGAGTGAGGGCCTCTTCGATGCCAGTGCCTACAAGCTCAATGGATTTTGTAGTAGACCCAACATTTTTTCCATTGAACTCACTAACACGAGTAGACTTGATAGCAATGATGGTGTTACTTCTTGTGACACATAAAGAGGAAATTACACTTGAATCCACATCCAATACCCCCACCAAGTCGGGATGCGGGCTCCAGGCATTGTCCTTGAAAATTGCACAAAGGTCACTGGGAGGTTGAGATGGTAAATCTACATCGGTAGTAACTGTCTACGAGATTTGGCTTGGATGGAGGGTAGATCTGCACAATTTTTTCAGGGAGACAATGGAAGCAGTAAACGGAGACTAGCAGTGAAAACTACATAATTTCATCAGGGAGCTAGTAGCAGGTTGCAAGAGGTTGTTAGAAAACAATGCACAAATTTTCTAGGGATCTAACAGCGGGCTGAAGGAGGTTCCTGGAAAAAACTGTGTAGAGTTGGGAGGCTAGCCTGCAGGACATCCTTGTGCAGTTTCTAAGCTAAGCAGGATGCTAAGCAGCTAGGATATTTCTCATCAAAATTTCATAGTTTTTAGGATGAGTAGCGGGTTTGCTGACAAGGTGACTCCTAGAATACCTGCGCAATTTTTGAGGGAGGTGTAATGACAGGAAGCGGGTGTCTTTCCGGAATGTCTGTGTAGTTTCTTCAATTAGCGGAAGTGGGCATGCTTGGTAGATTTTGTGCATTTTTTTGGAAGAGTGAGGTCTGGGGTCACTGCCATCATTGCCTAGTGAAACTCTCTAGTTAACCAGTTGGAGGCTTGGTTGATTTGCTTGCGGGCAGTGCATATCGAGATGGATTGCTAGGAAAATTCTGCATTGTTCTAAGTGACAGTTAGTTTGGTTGATTCTAGGATTGTGCAATGCAGACTGCCTAGGAAGAAGCCTCAAGCTCTGTACAATTTTGGGCAGTAGTACATGTTCACTGAGGGCTGAAACCGCACAGTGCAACTCACAGCGTTCCAGCTGTTGCGGTTGGTCCGGTCGACATAGCTTCAGCAAAATGACTAAGAGTGTGAATGATGACTTTATACATGCATGACCTTGTGAACACACACTCGACATGATTTTAGGACAAGACACCTCGAATCATTAAGACAACATATACTTAGTGTGACTGACCAACCGTGTGAGTGGCAAGCATGATGCTTGTGATAGATTGTTGAAAAACCACAATGACACTTTCACGACATTGCATAGAACTTCGTGTCTGAGTGCGATGGATATTTACATAGCGAATACAACTTGTAAACATGAAGACAAACCTTATGCATAACCAGAACATGGCTGCAAGCATGACATTGTGACCTTTCACCTCCCTTTCCTCCTAATTTTCATTATTTTCATAAATAATTGTGCCAAAAATTCCATTTTTCCTTTCCAAATCCTTAGCTATTGCCTTTGCCAATTTCCTTAGCCATTAATAACCAAATGAACACACACACTAGGATGTCTTGCCCAAAATTCATCTTGGAATAAGTGTCCCATCAACTATAGTTATTATTTTTCCTTTATTAAATTTCATTACATGGAATTTTCACCAGGGATGTTATAATATGGCTCAAAGGGTGATTGTTGGGTGTTTCTTTGGCTTTTAATTTTTTGGGAGTCTATAGAGTCCTTTTTAGCATGACAAAGTTCATGTAAATGTGCATTTGTTCGTTCTTTATTTGTAGCATAGTACCTTTGGGTACGTTCATCATTAGAATTGTCGACATTTGCAGAAGTTATTGCAAACAAGATAAGGCACCTACATGTAACAAAGGGAAAAATGAGAATGTTATTGGGAAGGGAAAACATGATGTCATTGTATAGCAGCAAAAAAATAATAGCAAGTGAAGTCCACAATATTGTTATGGTAATTTGTCATTGGAACAATACACATGAAGGAACATTTGAGTAATTTGCAAATATACATGAAAACAATTGCATTTGTTAAAACCATCAAGTTCCATGATTTTTTACAAGAAGGAAAGTGCAACCTATGTCGATAAGTGTGTGTGCATAATACAATATTAGATACAATGGAGACAGCATGCTAGAACTCCATGTTGAGAAAAAATTAATACAAACTGACAGGTACATGTACAATTACATACAAGCACATGTTATGTTTAAAAGCATATTTTAACATTGGAATACTACAAATTTCCAAAAACGCAGACACGACTATATGGCATGAAGACATGACAAGAAAGTATAGATGTACATGTAAATAAATATATTTATGATGTAGAAATGTTATCGATTTATTTAAGTATGTTGTTGCATTCTTTTGAGAATTCCAAGCTTTCTTCCTTGATGATGACAAACTTCAAGCTTGGTATTTCTCTAAATGTTTCCATCTTCATTGATAGTGTGAAGAGTTTATCTATCCAGAGTACTTTAGAGCCAATTTGCTTGACTACTTCTGGGTCTAAGGATAAAAAATAGAATTCCTTTGCATTAATGCCAAGAATGGTAGATTTCGTGTTTTTGAAAGCAATTGATTAAATCAACTCTCTCTACATGATCATGTATGTCGTTCTTAAGTAAGTATATGTAGTCATTGTCAGTTGCTTTAGTGTTGCATTTTGGGCAGTTCCATGTGCTTGCACTTTTTGGAATCAATTTATTCATGCATTTTTACCAACAATAATAGAAGGGAAAGAAGGATAGTAAGAACTATCCATCCATTTTTTTGTTATTATATTATTCACTTGGAAGAATACAATTTTTTCATAGGAATCAATATTGTAAATATCAGTGATTGTTATTTTTTTTGGTGGATGGGAAAAATAAGGTGGATATCTTGTGGTTAAGGATGGATAAGTTGTAGTTGAGCCTTCTTTTTTGAACCATGAATTTAGAGTGAGGGCCTCTTCGATGCCAGTGCCTACAAGCTCAATGGATTTTGTAGTAGACCCAACATTTTTTCCATTGAACTCACTAACACGAGTAGACTTGATAGCAATGATGGTGTTACTTCTTGTGACACATAAAGAGGAAATTACACTTGAATCCACATCCAATACCCCCACCAAGTCGGGATGCGGGCTCCAGGCATTGTCCTTGAAAATTGCACAAAGGTCACTGGGAGGTTGAGATGGTAAATCTACATCGGTAGTAACTGTCTACGAGATTTGGCTTGGATGGAGGGTAGATCTGCACAATTTTTTCAGGGAGACAATGGAAGCAGTAAACGGAGACTAGCAGTGAAAACTACATAATTTCATCAGGGAGCTAGTAGCAGGTTGCAAGAGGTTGTTAGAAAACAATGCACAAATTTTCTAGGGATCTAACAGCGGGCTGAAGGAGGTTCCTGGAAAAAACTGTGTAGAGTTGGGAGGCTAGCCTGCAGGACATCCTTGTGCAGTTTCTAAGCTAAGCAGGATGCTAAGCAGCTAGGATATTTCTCATCAAAATTTCATAGTTTTTAGGATGAGTAGCGGGTTTGCTGACAAGGTGACTCCTAGAATACCTGCGCAATTTTTGAGGGAGGTGTAATGACAGGAAGCGGGTGTCTTTCCGGAATGTCTGTGTAGTTTCTTCAATTAGCGGAAGTGGGCATGCTTGGTAGATTTTGTGCATTTTTTTGGAAGAGTGAGGTCTGGGGTCACTGCCATCATTGCCTAGTGAAACTCTCTAGTTAACCAGTTGGAGGCTTGGTTGATTTGCTTGCGGGCAGTGCATATCGAGATGGATTGCTAGGAAAATTCTGCATTGTTCTAAGTGACAGTTAGTTTGGTTGATTCTAGGATTGTGCAATGCAGACTGCCTAGGAAGAAGCCTCAAGCTCTGTACAATTTTGGGCAGTAGTACATGTTCACTGAGGGCTGAAACCGCACAGTGCAACTCACAGCGTTCCAGCTGTTGCGGTTGGTCCGGTCGACATAGCTTCAGCAAAATGACTAAGAGTGTGAATGATGACTTTATACATGCATGACCTTGTGAACACACACTCGACATGATTTTAGGACAAGACACCTCGAATCATTAAGACAACATATACTTAGTGTGACTGACCAACCGTGTGAGTGGCAAGCATGATGCTTGTGATAGATTGTTGAAAAACCACAATGACACTTTCACGACATTGCATAGAACTTCGTGTCTGAGTGCGATGGATATTTACATAGCGAATACAACTTGTAAACATGAAGACAAACCTTATGCATAACCAGAACATGGCTGCAAGCATGACATTGTGACCTTTCACCTCCCTTTCCTCCTAATTTTCATTATTTTCATAAATAATTGTGCCAAAAATTCCATTTTTCCTTTCCAAATCCTTAGCTATTGCCTTTGCCAATTTCCTTAGCCATTAATAACCAAATGAACACACACACTAGGATGTCTTGCCCAAAATTCATCTTGGAATAAGTGTCCCATCAACTATAGTTATTATTTTTCCTTTATTAAATTTCATTACATGGAATTTTCACCAGGGATGTTATAATATGGCTCAAAGGGTGATTGTTGGGTGTTTCTTTGGCTTTTAATTTTTTGGGAGTCTATAGAGTCCTTTTTAGCATGACAAAGTTCATGTAAATGTGCATTTGTTCGTTCTTTATTTGTAGCATAGTACCTTTGGGTACGTTCATCATTAGAATTGTCGACATTTGCAGAAGTTATTGCAAACAAGATAAGGCACCTACATGTAACAAAGGGAAAAATGAGAATGTTATTGGGAAGGGAAAACATGATGTCATTGTATAGCAGCAAAAAAATAATAGCAAGTGAAGTCCACAATATTGTTATGGTAATTTGTCATTGGAACAATACACATGAAGGAACATTTGAGTAATTTGCAAATATACATGAAAACAATTGCATTTGTTAAAACCATCAAGTTCCATGATTTTTTACAAGAAGGAAAGTGCAACCTATGTCGATAAGTGTGTGTGCATAATACAATATTAGATACAATGGAGACAGCATGCTAGAACTCCATGTTGAGAAAAAATTAATACAAACTGACAGGTACATGTACAATTACATACAAGCACATGTTATGTTTAAAAGCATATTTTAACATTGGAATACTACAAATTTCCAAAAACGCAGACACGACTATATGGCATGAAGACATGACAAGAAAGTATAGATGTACATGTAAATAAATATATTTATGATGTAGAAATGTTATCGATTTATTTAAGTATGTTGTTGCATTCTTTTGAGAATTCCAAGCTTTCTTCCTTGATGATGACAAACTTCAAGCTTGGTATTTCTCTAAATGTTTCCATCTTCATTGATAGTGTGAAGAGTTTATCTATCCAGAGTACTTTAGAGCCAATTTGCTTGACTACTTCTGGGTCTAAGGATAAAAAATAGAATTCCTTTGCATTAATGCCAAGAATGGTAGATTTCGTGTTTTTGAAAGCAATTGATTAAATCAACTCTCTCTACATGATCATGTATGTCGTTCTTAAGTAAGTATATGTAGTCATTGTCAGTTGCTTTAGTGTTGCATTTTGGGCAGTTCCATGTGCTTGCACTTTTTGGAATCAATTTATTCATGCATTTTTACCAACAATAATAGAAGGGAAAGAAGGATAGTAAGAACTATCCATCCATTTTTTTGTTATTATATTATTCACTTGGAAGAATACAATTTTTTCATAGGAATCAATATTGTAAATATCAGTGATTGTTATTTTTTTTGGTGGATGGGAAAAATAAGGTGGATATCTTGTGGTTAAGGATGGATAAGTTGTAGTTGAGCCTTCTTTTTTGAACCATGAATTTAGAGTGAGGGCCTCTTCGATGCCAGTGCCTACAAGCTCAATGGATTTTGTAGTAGACCCAACATTTTTTCCATTGAACTCACTAACACGAGTAGACTTGATAGCAATGATGGTGTTACTTCTTGTGACACATAAAGAGGAAATTACACTTGAATCCACATCCAATACCCCCACCAAGTCGGGATGCGGGCTCCAGGCATTGTCCTTGAAAATTGCACAAAGGTCACTGGGAGGTTGAGATGGTAAATCTACATCGGTAGTAACTGTCTACGAGATTTGGCTTGGATGGAGGGTAGATCTGCACAATTTTTTCAGGGAGACAATGGAAGCAGTAAACGGAGACTAGCAGTGAAAACTACATAATTTCATCAGGGAGCTAGTAGCAGGTTGCAAGAGGTTGTTAGAAAACAATGCACAAATTTTCTAGGGATCTAACAGCGGGCTGAAGGAGGTTCCTGGAAAAAACTGTGTAGAGTTGGGAGGCTAGCCTGCAGGACATCCTTGTGCAGTTTCTAAGCTAAGCAGGATGCTAAGCAGCTAGGATATTTCTCATCAAAATTTCATAGTTTTTAGGATGAGTAGCGGGTTTGCTGACAAGGTGACTCCTAGAATACCTGCGCAATTTTTGAGGGAGGTGTAATGACAGGAAGCGGGTGTCTTTCCGGAATGTCTGTGTAGTTTCTTCAATTAGCGGAAGTGGGCATGCTTGGTAGATTTTGTGCATTTTTTTGGAAGAGTGAGGTCTGGGGTCACTGCCATCATTGCCTAGTGAAACTCTCTAGTTAACCAGTTGGAGGCTTGGTTGATTTGCTTGCGGGCAGTGCATATCGAGATGGATTGCTAGGAAAATTCTGCATTGTTCTAAGTGACAGTTAGTTTGGTTGATTCTAGGATTGTGCAATGCAGACTGCCTAGGAAGAAGCCTCAAGCTCTGTACAATTTTGGGCAGTAGTACATGTTCACTGAGGGCTGAAACCGCACAGTGCAACTCACAGCGTTCCAGCTGTTGCGGTTGGTCCGGTCGACATAGCTTCAGCAAAATGACTAAGAGTGTGAATGATGACTTTATACATGCATGACCTTGTGAACACACACTCGACATGATTTTAGGACAAGACACCTCGAATCATTAAGACAACATATACTTAGTGTGACTGACCAACCGTGTGAGTGGCAAGCATGATGCTTGTGATAGATTGTTGAAAAACCACAATGACACTTTCACGACATTGCATAGAACTTCGTGTCTGAGTGCGATGGATATTTACATAGCGAATACAACTTGTAAACATGAAGACAAACCTTATGCATAACCAGAACATGGCTGCAAGCATGACATTGTGACCTTTCACCTCCCTTTCCTCCTAATTTTCATTATTTTCATAAATAATTGTGCCAAAAATTCCATTTTTCCTTTCCAAATCCTTAGCTATTGCCTTTGCCAATTTCCTTAGCCATTAATAACCAAATGAA
Source organism: Pinus taeda (assembly GCA_000404065.3). Lineage (NCBI taxonomy): Eukaryota > Viridiplantae > Streptophyta > Pinopsida > Pinales > Pinaceae > Pinus > Pinus taeda. The sequence goes on from APFE030167762.1 coordinate 34,033, forward strand.
CACACACACTAGGATGTCTTGCCCAAAATTCATCTTGGAATAAGTGTCCCATCAACTATAGTTATTATTTTTCCTTTATTAAATTTCATTACATGGAATTTTCACCAGGGATGTTATAATATGGCTCAAAGGGTGATTGTTGGGTGTTTCTTTGGCTTTTAATTTTTTGGGAGTCTATAGAGTCCTTTTTAGCATGACAAAGTTCATGTAAATGTGCATTTGTTCGTTCTTTATTTGTAGCATAGTACCTTTGGGTACGTTCATCATTAGAATTGTCGACATTTGCAGAAGTTATTGCAAACAAGATAAGGCACCTACATGTAACAAAGGGAAAAATGAGAATGTTATTGGGAAGGGAAAACATGATGTCATTGTATAGCAGCAAAAAAATAATAGCAAGTGAAGTCCACAATATTGTTATGGTAATTTGTCATTGGAACAATACACATGAAGGAACATTTGAGTAATTTGCAAATATACATGAAAACAATTGCATTTGTTAAAACCATCAAGTTCCATGATTTTTTACAAGAAGGAAAGTGCAACCTATGTCGATAAGTGTGTGTGCATAATACAATATTAGATACAATGGAGACAGCATGCTAGAACTCCATGTTGAGAAAAAATTAATACAAACTGACAGGTACATGTACAATTACATACAAGCACATGTTATGTTTAAAAGCATATTTTAACATTGGAATACTACAAATTTCCAAAAACGCAGACACGACTATATGGCATGAAGACATTACAAGAAAGTATAGATGTACATGTAAATAAATATATTTATGATGTAGAAATGTTATCGATTTATTTAAGTATGTTGTTGCATTCTTTTGAGAATTCCAAGCTTTCTTCCTTGATGATGACAAACTTCAAGCTTGGTATTTCTCTAAATGTTTCCATCTTCATTGATAGTGTGAAGAGGTTATCTATCCAGAGTACTTTAGAGACAATTTGCTTGACTACTTCTGGGTCTAAGGATAAAAAATAGAATTCCTTTGCATTAATGCCAAGAATGGTAGATTTCGTGTTTTTGAAAGCAATTGATTAAATCAACTCTCTCTACATGATCATGTATGTCGTTCTTAAGTAAGTATATGTAGTCATTGTCAGTTGCTTTAGTGTTGCATTTTGGGCAGTTCCATGTGCTTGCACTTTTTGGAATCAATTTATTCATGCATTTTTACCAACAATAATAGAAGGGAAAGAAGGATAGTAAGAACTATCCATCCATTTTTTTGTTATTATATTATTCACTTGGAAGAATACAATTTTTTCATAGGAATCAATATTGTAAATATCAGTGATTGTTATTTTTTTTGGTGGATGGGAAAAATAAGGTGGATATCTTGTGGTTAAGGATGGATAAGTTGTAGTTGAGCCTTCTTTTTTGAACCATGAATTTAGAGTGAGGGCCTCTTCGATGCCAGTGCCTACAAGCTCAATGGATTTTGTAGTAGACCCAACATTTTTTCCATTGAACTCACTAACACGAGTAGACTTGATAGCAATGATGGTGTTACTTCTTGTGACACATAAAGAGGAAATTACACTTGAATCCACATCCAATACCCCCACCACCCCAATCCACCTCCATAAGTGGCATTCCTGCTATATCTAGACTTGTCTTTGAGGTGCCTGCTTATTTTATATCTTCATAGCCATATTTTCTATGTATAGTGCATGCATAGGAATGTTAGTAATAATATCAGCAACATTCAACAATTGAGTTAATTTTTTTTTTTTTTTTAATTTCATTGATCAATCTTATATTGAAATGAATTATCCAAGTATGTGCTCTGTTTTCGAGGACTTGTTCTATAGTAGATGTTGCATTCAATAAGATATCCCAATCATTGTTTATGTGGTTGTATCACTTCTTAGCCAATTTGACATTGCCTTTTGAGACAATGTACACATTTCCAGCCTAGTTTTTTTCAAATAAATTATTGGCAATGTCATTGAAACAAGTGATATGTATCTCTCCACCTTCTACATCGAATGGGTCAAAGCCAAATAGTTTTTCATATCCATGTTGATTTTCAAATTAACAAAGTGGTGTCTTTATTTGTGCACAACCTTTTATGGACCAATTTGAAGGGTAACGGTTTACAACTTTGATAAATATGGAGTGGAATGATGGATTGTGTTAGAGTAGGAGGAAGGGGGTAGTGCCTTTTTGATGAAGGATCTTGGTTTGAGGAAAGGGAGTGTCTTCTTGACAACTAATTGGGATTGTCAAATTTGTTGTATTTAAAATTAAAGGTGCATATGTAGCAATAATCTTGAAGTCCAATAGTGCGATAGACCCATACAATAAATGAAAATCATAGGAAAAATTGTTAGAACAGAAAATAGTTTGGGGAAGCATATGTAAAGTTTAAATTGGAAGCATGTAATGAACTTAAATTGATGCACCAATAGGTGAAGAGATCGAACTTTTAACATGTATAATGGAACTGTTTTGAAGCCATCCTATTGTAGCCAGGCTATCAAAATTTGTTGGAAGCATAATGCATTTCATATGTGTGCCATCAGATATAGAAATGTGATAACACAAAGTCGAACTTTGGATCGAGCGAATAGGGTCAAGTTCAACAATTTGTAGCAGTGGTTGAATATCAACTGACATAGAGAGCATTGAGAAAATAACATTCTTAGTGAGTTATGTCATCATTTTATGAAAGTGGAGATGAGGAAATAAGTAGTACAGAGTAGATAATTCATCATATAATAAAAGGTGGATTCTACTTTAACATTATTTATAAGAGGATTTTTTGGCATTAGATTATCTTCATTAATATTATTCTTATACTACTAGATGAGATCTTGCTAGTAAGATGAGAACTTGCTAGTTAATTATATGAGCCTAGATTTTTTCTCAAAGGGAAAAAAATGAATTTCAAGCTTTACATTGGGTATGGAACAAATAATATAACACTATTGGAAGCCAACAAATTAATGGATAATGTTGAATAAAGGAGCCATAGACAAGATGTTTATTGAGATTCAAATATAGAAGAAATTGACTTGCAAGCTTCACATTGGGTATGGAACAAATAACAGAGAACTATTGGTAGCCAACACACTAATGGACAATGTTGAATAAAGGAGCCATATACAAGAAGTTCATTGAGTTTCAAATATTGCTATGGGATGGGACTAAATAGAACATCATAAAATAACTAAATACATGCAACACCATTAACTCAAGCAATTGTTTTCTTTGCCATCAAATAATTCTTATGCCATGAGGATTCATTTATATCTATAGTTTTCATATTCCCAAGCATGTGTAAAAATTCCACAATTTCTATAACCTTTTTATTTATGCAAGGTTTTGAAAAATTCATAGTTCTTGTCACCTATTAGATATTTTTCATGGATCATAGAATTTATTTTTATGTTGATATAACTTTGGAATGGATGGATATGGATATAGTTTTCACTTATTAAAGGGTGTGAGATATTGTTCAACGCGTTGAAAGATACAAGGTATATGAACTATGCGTTTTTTGGTTCTTGATATTTAGTAATAAAGGTAATAGGGGCACATCATGTAGTCTATAACACTCCTTTTATTATCAAACAAAATTAAGCCTCTGAAATCCAACTAAGAGAAAAATCAAGCCATTTCAGCTAAAGTAAAACAATTTACATTCATGGAGAGATATAAATAATTCAATCCCCTAAAAATATATTAAAGGATAATAATAGAAAGTTGTGATGTTGTGGTGTTTCCAAGGCAAATTCAAGGTGGTCATCAAAGGACCACAAAGACAAATTTGTCTGTGCAAGAATATATTGTAGAATTTGACCCAATAAATTGCATGTAGGTGCACCAAATGCAGACTATCTGTTATGGCCCCATTTCAAAATAATTAAAATACTGCTTTACACTAGTGACCAAATATTCAAAGGAAAATAAAAACTTTATGCTTAGAAAACCCAAAAAGAAGAAATGTGGAACCAAATCTCTAATAATCCATGAGAATCCCTCATGAATAGGTAGTTCTTACATGTTCCAAACAATTTTGAGATCCATTGTATTTACAGCTCACGAAAACATCACAACAATTATTTTTTTAGGCCAAGGGATAGAAAGTTGGATATGTTATAAATTAGTGTTCTCTAAACAACATTATATCTGCATTATCAAAAAAATTAGGCTAGTTAAGCCTTCTCTCAAATTCTAAGGTTAGTTGAAAAGTCAACAGAAGGAAAAATGGGACATGAGAACATAAGTTAATAGATTTTAGTGTAGTTATGTAAGGATAAAGAGGCTACAAATATTTACTAAAGGATATTGAAAAAAAAGTGAAGCATATATTAAAAAATAAATAAACTGCAATGAATAAGGTCAAGCATATTTAACGAGCATCCATTATGATCTTCAATGATAAACATAGGCTCTTTGAAAGGATGACAACAACATCCATATCAACAATTGAAGTTTCAATTTTTATTTCAAAGAGAATGATCATAATCATATGATATTGTACCCATAGAGGATGCGAAGTGCCAAACACGAATAACATGTCTTTCATCACTTCAAAGGTAGTTAGTATACAAAATCTCATAGGGTGAATACATAAAAGTACATCTTCACATTTCTTATTACAGATATTATAAAATGCAAAATACCCTTGGAAATTCTTAAGTCATGAGTTAGTACTGGTGAGACTACTACGTCCCAAGACAAACATGGTTTATTCAACCAATTTTCAAAGATTGTATTTGAGTTCTCATCATGGGATGTTGATTCAATAATCTAAAACCTAACCTAAAGTCTATATATCATAAGAGCTAAAACACTAATCAAAATTTCTACCAGGAGTAATTCAAAAACATGCTGCTATAAAAATTAAATTGTGCAAAAATATATTGTAGAATTTGACCCAATAAACTGCATGTAGGTTCACCAAAGGCAAACTATTAGGTCTGGTCCCATTCCATGGGAGAGATTGAAAAAATAAATAAACTTCAAGGGAATCAATAATTTCTTTATTCTCCCAACTTAACTTATCTTTATATTATCTTATCTCCTAAACAAAAAGGTTAAGGAAAAATCTAATTTACAATAAAGTAGTTGACACACAAATTGCCATTTTATTTTATCAATGATTGTATATAATAGGAAATTCCACACATAACATAGATAGCTCTAAAATGGTGACCAAATATTCAAAGGAAAATAAAAACTTTATGTATAGACAACCCAAAAGTAAGAAATGTGGAACCAAAGCTCTAATAATCCATTAGAATCCCTCATAAATAGGTAGTGCTTACATGTTCCAAACAATTTCGAGATCCATTGTATAGGTTTCCTTCCCATTGAATTTCTTATTCAAGGTTAACTATTGAATATATTTTGTTTTAAAGAACTTGTATTGTTGTAAATAAACTTTGATAAAACATTGGCATTGTAGAAATTTTACAACAAACGACCTTTTACCCATGGTCTTTGAAAACAAGAAATTTCTCAAGTGCACACATTATAATCATTTGTGGGGGACACCAAAGCTATTCAAGATTATTCAAGAGCTCTTGGAACTACATTAGAGTTAGGGAAGAAAGGTGGCCTTGCAAAAGGATTAGGTTTGGATTTTACCTAAGGACTAATATTTGGTGCATGGGCATTGCTTCTTTGGTATGTTGGTCTCCTTGTCAAACATGGAGTAACCAATGGTGGTGAAGAATTCACTATAATTGTGAATGTGGTTGTAAGTGGCATGTAATATTTACAAGGACTAGAAGCTAGTACTCAAATATTTGAACAATTGCAGTGTTCTACATGCTTTTATATTCTAATTATTCTCCTTTTTTTCATGCCAAATTATCTTGGTCAAGCAGGCCCAAAATTGAGTGCATTCAATAGGTGGAAAAAAATTACATATAAAGTTCTAAGTATGATCAAATATAATCTAGATATGAATCACAATCTTCTAGAAGGAAAGACGTTATCACATGTAGAGGAGCACATTGAACTACATGATGTTTTCTTCAGTTATCCATCTCAAAAACAAATTTTCTTCCAAGATTGTTTCCTTTCTATTATTGCTGGAAAGATAGTAGCACTCATAGAAAACAACCACCTATCAATGGATTTAATATAAAATTTTTGTTATTTTATAATTTTACAATATGCTACTATAAATATTTTATGTCTATAAATTATGAACTATTTGTCAAGTCTACAACAATTTCAGAACTTGATATTCAATAGCAATTCAAAATCCAATACATCAAAGGATGAAGATATCATGTGTATTAATTATGCTAATGACTCCTATCTGCATGATAAATAATCATTACATTTCATAGTCCTATATCTTATGTGTTTGTATTCCATCTACACACCTTTTTTGAGGTACCAAAAAAAGTATATTTATCAAATATTTACAACATAATTGTAGTTCTTAGAACCATTGAAGACTACTTCCAAGATTCTTTTGGAGAAGTAAAAATGTAGTGGTAGAGCTTCTTTTTTCTAGGGAATGAATAAGCATAGACTTATCTGGTTATTTCTCATAATTCTGCAGCATATAAGCAAGCAATGCTAAATTCGAATACTTCCATATATGAAGCAAATATGTTTAACCTTCTTCCCTCACTATATTTTGGTATGAAAATTTCACTGAAGCATAATTCAGAGAATTTGTTGAACCATTGAAAGAAAATTAGTAAGACATCACATAAGATTATCATAGACATATTGCAATATCAAATATGTAGAAAATCAGGAAGTAGGATTGGTTTCTATTTTATTATGGATAAATAATCAGATTGTGTTCTATATAGCTTAGGATACCCTCTGTCAGGTGGAATAATTTTCAAAGGAGGGTGTGACCAATTTAACAATACCCGGATGCATCCTCAAGAATTAAATATTTAGTTACACAAAAATTTGGGAACCAAAGATCTATCAAACATAAAGGGTGTAGTGCCGAAGATATTCCCTAGATATTTTTTAATAACAAAAAGCACAGGATTTTGTAGATGGGCCCTGATTCATAAGTAGCAGTGGCCTTTGTATATGATTTTTAAGGTTGTCAACATTGAAGTGCTATTACAAGAAACTGATGACTGATTTCTAGTAGATACTCTTAGAAATTAATTATGGATTAGATAGTTTGAGAAACAACTTGAATTCATCCCCCCCATGATCTCCTTTGGTCTCTAATTGAACAACATCGAGCAACCTGCCAGTCTTGGCTAGAGAGCTAAATTGAGAAGAAGATATACAACAAATGACACTAAGGTTTGAATCGTGTTTGAGACATGAAGTTCTATGTCAGTGATGAATCTATTGATTATTTAAGGACCCAATAATAGAGGCCCAAATATTCCTTAATGGACCTATCTATCGAGTGAGGAAACTAATATCCTCTATTCCATAATCAAAGTCCAAATTGAATGGTAAGGAATGATCAATGACATGCCCTCAGTAATGGTGACTCACATCAACATCCTACTCATGATAAGGTTATTTTAGTACAATTAAGCACAATTTCTCAATTTCACATACAAATTACCATTTTATTTTGTCAGTGCTTACATCACACAATATTATCATATACATCTTGCAATATCAAAGATGTAGAAAATTAGAAAGTATTATTTCTTTCTGTTTGATTTTTGGATAAATAGTCATAGTGTTTTGTATATAGCTCAGGATACTCACTGTTGGGTGAAATAAGTTTCAAAGGATGGTGTGGCCAATTTAAAAATACCTAGATGCAGCCTTGAAAGCTGAATATTTAGGTACATAAAAATATGGTAACCAAAATATCTATCAAACCTAAAATGTGTAGTGCCTAAGATATTCCCTAGATATCTTTTTAGAACAAATAACAAAGGATTTTGTAGATGGGTCCTGATTCTACGGAGCAGTGGCCTTTATCTATGATTTTTAAGGTTGTTAACATTGAAGTGCTAGTACAAGAGACAGGGCAATGATTTATAGCACATACACTTAGAAGTCCAGTCAGGGTTAAATAGTTTGATAAATAGCTCAAATTCATCCCCCCATGATCTCATCTGGTCTCTAATTGAATTACATGGAGCAGCTTACCATTCTGGGCTATAAAGTTGAATTGAGAAGACGATATACAACAAATGGAACTAAGGTTTGAACCTTGTTTGAGACATGAAGTTTTGTACTAATGATAAATTTGTTGATTATTTAAGGACCCAATAATAGAGGCCCAAATATTCCTTAATGGACCTATCTATCTAGTGAGGCAACTGATATCCTCTATTCCATAATCAAAGTCCAAATTGAATGGTAAGGAATGATTAATGACATGGCCTCAATAATGGTGACTCACATCAACATCCTACTCATGATAAGTTTTTTATAATACAATTGAGCACAAATTCTCCAATCCAAATACAAATTACCATTTTATTTTGTCAATGCTTACATCATACAATATTGTCATAGACATATTGCAATATCAAAGATGTAGAAAATCAGGAAGTAGGGTTGGTTTCTATCTGATTTTTGGATAAACAATCACATTGTTTTCTATATAGCTCAGGATACTCTCTATCGGGTGAACCAATTTTCAAAGGATGGTGTGGCCAATTTAGCAATACTGGATGTAGCCCCAAAAGTTGAATATTTAGATACATAAAAAGCTAGGGACCAAAATCTCTATCAGACATAAAGTGCATAGTGCCTATGATATTTCCCAACTATTTTTTAGAATAAATAAGACATGATTTTGTAGATGGGCCCTGGTTCATAGGGAGAAATTGTAGGAATTTACAGAGTAAGTTCCTCAGACAGAACACCAAAAGGACACTGCTCACAAATAGATCACAGATCAATACACCAGTATTTTGACGTG
>APFE030167763.1:0-16958 GCA_000404065.3 Pinus taeda
CCTGTGAACAAACAGCTCCTCTCTGTAACGTACCCACAGTGAAGGTGATGGGGACTTCAGGCAAATCTAGAAAAAGAAACTTGGACGAGTTACCAAAAAACTTGGACGAGTACTCTCCAAAAAGATTTCGTACCGTTTCTTCTCCTAGTGATCCTTCTTCTTCATCCTCTGGTTCATACTACTTTACTGCCACTTCTACTACCACTACAACTGCGGCAGAGAGCTCCCAGCATACAGTGAGTGATTCAGGCAAAAGCTCCCAAGATGAAGCGCAACAGCAGAAATCCGAGAAATCCAACTCTGTAGAAACTGAAGGGGATGAAGGAATTTATTTGGATTTATATACTCAAAAAATTCTATCTGAATTGGCAAGAGATGCCAAACATGATGAGGAAAATAGGGTGGATCCAGATGTTGACCATGAACATTTATTCGATGGTGAGGAAAGGGATTCTTACAAAACATACTGTAAGGAAAAGATCTTCTATCATATTTCTCCTCATGTTTACGAAGACCCATCCAGTCCCTTCATTGGGGAAGATGATGAGGTGGACCTAAAGTTTGCGAGTTTCCTGTCAGAATTTCCAGGGGAAGAAGACGATGATGCATACTTGGGATTCAGGAAAATTTCAAATAAAATCCTACAATGTTTCTAGTCCAAATTATATCTCAGAGATATCTCATACAATGAGCGAGGTAGCCAGGAACACCACCAACGCTGTTCAAGGTCAGCAGTCGATACCCATTAGTGCGGTTTATTTTTAATATTATTTGTTGCGCTCTTGAAGGATTTTAGGAATTGGTTAGTAGAGATTCCGAAGCTCTTATTGTTTATGTTAGGTCAGTGTTTGAGATCCACATCACACCAGGTTTGATGGTTTGAGAAGTTGATTTTTAATATTCAACTTTCCAGACATTGAAATTCCTAGCTATAACTGTAATAATTCCTAGCTATAATTCTGAATGAGCTCTATCTACTACAGTGATCAGTATTCAATGGGATACATATTAGACATAATACTGATTAATTAATACATCGTCCTCCATCTTTACGGCCAGGATTTTGGCTTCCTGTTCTGTCCTCTTCCACTTCTGGTTCGCTCAGTTCATTTCGCTTTTGGTACCTTTTGACGAGAAGTTCCTCTGGATTTTATGGTCCAGCAGGCTTCTCCTGGAATTCTCTATTTTGGCCCCTGAGCGTTATCCATGTATTGAACGCGATTCTGGATTATCACTAATTATGGCTATTCTGTCCTTATGATCGATTCTCCCCGTTTTCATTTTCTGATTTGCAATTTTTCTACCTTACATTCTCCGGCTAAGATAAACATTGTGCAATTCTGAATTTGTCCGGAAGACAGAAATATGTCAGAAAACTTTAAAATTTTCGTTCTTAAATTTTTTTCGATTTTGTTGAAATTGATTTTGATTATGAATTCGATAAGTTTTCATAACATTACACATTTGAACAACTCCAGTTAAAAAAAAAAAAATTCCTACTTTAAAGTCAAGGTCTGATTTCTCATGCTTGATTGATATACTTCGACGACTTCTCTAGTGAAATGCATAGTTTGGTTAAGCATACATTCTGAGAACGACATTGAGCTTTCATACCATGGGCTTTTAATGATACGAGATCTGTAGGAGTTAATGAACCGAGAGCTAGTCAATTAAGAGGAGGGTTGGATTGCTGGTTGGTCGGTAAGACAACTAATACAATAAGATTATGAAAATAAGAGAGAACAATGTAATAGCAATAAGGGTCACAGATGGGAACATCCAAATCAAATCCCAACATTCTATATCATATTACGTATATAACATATTATGTATATAACGACAAATGTTGATTTTGCCAATCAGCTAAAAAGGACAGAAAATTTGATATGATTTGAAATTTCAGTGTTACATCATATCAAATCATATCACAAATTACAAGGCATTCTCCAATAAGTTGTTTAAAATTACAACTAATAGTATTTTAGATAGATGTTAATATTTTTTTTATAAGAAATAAAAAATTAATCTCAAAAATTCACTTTATAAAATTGAAAATTATTTACTTTATTTGACCAAAGTAATAAGTGCTCAACCTATTAACAAATGCATAATAACTGTTGTCGCAGGCATAATAACAATTTTTACCCAAATACATTTTTAAAGAGAAGAGTCATTGAACATTTTTCGTTCTTAAAAATATCAACATGTGTGCAATTCGAACTCAGACAATTTTACGCAAACTAAAGAAAAATAGTAACAGATTGACATTGATATTCAAGGTAATAGACAAGTGTATATCTATTGTACCTGTAGCTTAACTTTATTAAGTAAACATGACACGATTTCCTTTCTCAGAACAATGTACTCTAACATATCCACAATTCGAAGACCAAAAGCGACTAGGCATTCATCAATAATTATATCTTTCATCAGCAAAAGACCCTTTGCAAGGGCCAAAGAATTATGCAGTCCCTGTTGTTCTGCTTCCTGTACTTGCATCTCCCAAATAGCAGGGGGTCATCCCAGCCCTCAATTTCTCTGGCTATGCATACAATTACACCATTATCCAACACAACCCAATGATGCCCAAAAACAAATGACAATCCGTCATGACCGTTGATGAAGGCCCTTCTTAGGAATCCCATGTTTCAGATCTTCACTAATGATATCTATTGCAGCTGGTTCAGTAAACTTAATTCAAAGTATCTGAGAAGAATAGGGATTGCCATTGCCCTCCTTAAGTTTACTAAAGGAAATGCAATAGATATCAGTAGTAAAGATCTGAATCAGTGGATTGCTATCATGATAATGGCCTGGATCGAGGACGATGACTTTATTGTCACGTTTCTTTGGGGCATCCGTGGGATGTGTTGGTTGATGCTGTAATTCAATGCATATCAAGTGAAATTGAGGGCTGGGATGATGCCCCTAGTATTTTCCAGGGGCAAGTGCATCAAGCATAACAATAGGCGCGCATAATTCTTTGGCTCTTGAAAAGAGTCTTTTGTTGATCAAAGATATAATTATTGTTGAAAGCCCAATAGCTTCTGGTGTTTGAATTGTGGATATATTAGAGTACATTGTTGCTATGTTTTGCCATGTTTAAACGTCTTGCTTACATCCACATCATAGAGTTCATGGCAAAAAAAGAACCAAGGCATTAGATGATGTTCACATGAGAATCGCGCAGCTCGGATTGGAAATCAGTGTCGCCTGGTTCAAAAGTGAAGCACCACGGCTTGATGTGTGCATAACATCTTGAAATATTGAGAACTGTTTCTTTTCTAGTGTCACTTTGATGTAGATGAGAATAATTTGTAAGATGAGCGACACAGTTTATTTAAGAATGTTGATCTACCCGTACAATATATATACACTTGTCTATTTAGGATTGTAACTTGCTTTAGTTTGTTTGAAATTGTCTGATCATTTTCGATCTATTCGTATTGCTCAGTGTTATCTTAAATATTTCTACAATTAAAGCATACATATCTAAACATACATATCTGTGTGCCAAAAGCATAGTGCATGATTTCTATACGCACCAAAATGCTTCTCTTAGCCGGAGAATGTAAGTTAGACGAACAGAAAATCACAGAAATTAAGCGGCGAGAATCGCTCATCGGTATAGAATAGCCAAAATTAGGGATAATCCAGAATCGCGTTCAATACAGAGATAATACCCAGGGGCAAAGAACAGAACGATTCGACTAGAAGTCCAGTGAAGTAGAAAATTCAGAGGAAACCAAAACTTGGAGAGGGGAGGTACAGCGTGAAAAGGACAAAACGTGACTCAAGACCAAAGTCGGGCCATAAACGAGGAGGACCAGGAACTCTGATTCTGTTAAATATATCCCATTCAATATTGAAATTTATTATAATCAAATTAAAATCTGAAAACCATAATCCCAAAACAAAAACACTGGTATGAAATAAATTGAAGGAACAACATTGCATGGTCATCGTCTATGGTGAGTCACTCCTACATGTAGGGCATGAGACACTAATCTTAAACCAGTCGGGAATGCAATGTGAATGATAAAGATGATTGCATGCCAATATTTTTGGACGCTCCGCACTTTCAAACTTCTCCCAACAAACACTGCACATCAAGTCGTGGTGTTGCCCAATTATTACGTCAGGCAACCTCTCCACTACTTGTAAGGGACTTCCACTTACAACTTCCTCTGGTTCAATATTGGTGACAATAACTATGAATTCTGGTTCAATATTCTCAGTCCCGAGAGGAAGTATTAGCACTACAGCTCTGAGGTTATGCTTGGAGGAAAAAACTCAATTAATTATTAAGTCTGTGTAAGCACCGAATAATTAACCATGTAAAAAGAACCCCTTAGAGTAAACTCACTTGATGACAAGGTTCCAAGTTTTCTGTGCTTGTTTCATGGCTCGACTCATCATACTAGCATTACTTTACATCATCCGATACGACTTGTGGAATCTAGGTATAATAGAAGAAGATGAGAAAAAGATATATAGTTGAAAAAACCTAATGATATAGTGAGCTCTAATGGTACATGAAGCCTCTGAAGACTGATACATCCTCAAGCATTGAGTCTTCAAAATTTTTAGGTACACTTCAGTGGTCAACACGACCAACTCTAAATCATGTGTGGCATAGAGTTCTTCAAGAGGCTTTAACTTCCTGGAGGCAAATGCTATTAGTCTTATCTTGCATTAATATTGCACCTAATTCTTGATTGGATGCATCAATATATACAGTAAATCCTTTGTCCATCTTAGGTACTTGCAAGATTGGTGTACTGGTGATGCAAGGATCCCTAGCATATAACCATCCTTAGTCAAACTGATGCCAGGATAACACCCGCACATACCCCAGTATGCATTTAACACAATAATGCATCCACAATTGTCCCAGGGATCTGACTCTTCAATGGAGTCAAATCTTCAAACCATAAATGGTCAAGTGGCCCTCTTATACAATTCCTTTATAATGGAACTTCAATCACCGTGCCAATACTTCCTCTCGGGACTGAGAATATTGAACCAGAATTCATGGTTATTGCCACCCATTATTTTGTAGAGGAAGCTGTAAGTGGAAGTCCCTTACAAGTAGTGAAGAGGTTGCGTGACGTAATAATTGGGAAACACCACGACTTGATGTGCAGTGTTTGTCTGGAGAAGTTTGAAAGTGGGGAGCGCCCAAAAATATTGGCATGCAATCATCTTTATCATTCACATTGCATTGCAATCATCTTTATCATTCACATTGCATTCCCGATCATTCACATTGCATTCCCGACTGGTTTAAGATTAGTGTCTCATGCCCTACATGTAGGAGTGACTCACCATAGACGATGACCCTGCAATGTTGTTCCTTCAATTTATTTTATACCAGTGTTTTTGTTTTGGGATTATGGTTTTCAGATTTTAATTGGATTATAATAAATTTCAAGTGAGTTGTAAGTGGTCAATCTTTTAATTCTTAAAGATTAATATTTACGTTTTTAAATTTAATTAAAATATAATTTTAATTACCACTAATTGATTTTGCAAAAAATTATATATGGGATATAAAAGAAAAGACATATAATATGTTATTTTAAGTTAGTTTTTATACTTTTGTATCTTAATGATATAAATCTTTAATTCATAGAGCTAAATGAACAAGAGAAGCAGATTTCCTTTTACAACAGTTTGTTCGATTTTCTTTTAGAAGATCCATAATGTCGAATTTGCATGTAAATGTGAACATTCCCAGCAATGCGACACATGATTGATGTTGTTCGAACAAAGCGAGAAATTGAGTCTCACAGTAAATATCTTAAATTTGAAAATTTATTTTCCTTAAGTTTGAATTCTAGTAATTTTGAACTGCAAAATTTAAGCTTTAATTAGGAAGAGTTTACATTGTTTCCAATAAAATTTAACATCTTAAGCTTTTCGTATTTGATGGTTAAAGTATTTCTTTGATTGACTTTAATGTTATATATATTTTCCAACATTTATAATGAGAGTTGTGAATTTAAGAAATTTTGTAACAACGCATTAGAGGATTTTGTCAAAATTTATAAGAAAAACTATGTAGATTATTGTATGCAGTGAATTGATTCAAAAATGATTACCTTCCGTCTAAGCAGTTCTGTACAACCTGCAGAAAGGATGACAAAGTTCGAAATTGGTTCTCGCAGCGCGTCTTGACTATTATTTGACAAATAAACGGTGGAAAACAAAAATAGTAGTAGTGATAATTGTAGGGTGGAAAACAAAGGAAAGGGTAAACAATTGTAGACTGATTCAAAAAAGACACTTTCTTTGTAAATATAATACTTAACACAACAACCTCACTTAAGGTTCTATTATAAAACATATTTCTTAATAAAATTTGAAAAAAAATATATGGATAAGTAATGCATATTTCAAATAAGAAGAAAAAAATGCAAGTTCATCGTCTATGTGGAGAAGCAGGTGGCTCACTCCTGCATGTTCTAAATATAATACTTTGGAATGTAAGAAAACCAACAATAAAACAACCTCACTTAAGGTTTTATTATCAAGCATATTTCTTTATAAATTTTGAAAAAGAAATATTAATAAATAATACATATTCCAAATAATAAGAAAAATTTACAAGCTCATCGTCTATGTTGAGTAGGTGGCTCACTTGCATGCCAATATTTTTGCACGCTCTCCACTTGCAAACTTCTAGTAACAATTAACAAACACTGCGCATTATGTCATCTCCATTTGCATTGTCATGCTACCCAATCATGTCATCTCCATTTTCACTATTGTGGTGCCCAATTATAATGTAAGGCAACTTCTCCAATACTTGTGCAACACTAAATATTCATCTCCAAAGTAATTTGTGGCCATAACCATTAGTTGAAGTTTGAAATATGCATATTCTCATGTAAGTGTTGCAGTATCTGTCGCCAATCTGTTGCAAACTAAATTTGGAATTCCATATAATTTGAGTGGAGTACTCAATTTGTCTATTGTCTAATTTCACTATGTATAGAAATATATTCATATCTTCACCCAATGCTAATGTTGTGACAGAGTCCCTATTCACATTTTCATTACCTATATTTATCCTCTGCTGCTTTAGGATCGCTCCTCCAAGTTATCAAATAAATCATGTATATTACGGTTCCTTTTAAATTCTCTAATTATAGAGGGTCGAGCTGAACCTGATATAATAAGTATGGAAATTGATGCATCTCTACACATTGTTACAATTACACTCGACACCTAATGTTGTCCAACGTCTTCTTCTTCACTTTTGTTTGTTTGGGGTGATCAACTGGGAGGAACAATCCTAAAACATGAGAAGATAACCGTAGGTAATGAAAATGTGAATGGGGACTCTGCCACAACATTCATTGAGTGAAGATATGATTATACTTCTATACATAGTGAAATTAGATAATAGAAAAATTGGGTACTCCACTGAAATGATACGGAATCCCAAATTTAGTTGGCGAGATATCCTGCAAATTATACTTATTGCCACAAATTACTTTGGAGGGGAAGTTGTAAGTGTAAGTGTTGTACAAGTAGTGGAGGGGTTGTCTGACTACAATGCAAATGGAGATGACATGATGTGCAGTGTTTGTTATGAGAACTTAGAAGTTTGCAAGAGGGGAGCATGCAAAAATATTGGCATGCAATCATGTTTATCATTCACATTGCATTCTCCCATGGTTTAGGCTTAGAGTCATGTCCCATATTGTCACGCCCCCAGTCTTTTTTTCTTTTATTGGGCGGGTGCGGCACCACCGCACGTTCTATTAGAACGTATATGGACTACACCTTCGACTTCCGACACTCAATTCTGTTCACCGAATTAGTGTAACTGCAATCTTAATCATAAATTAACTGAACAGAAACTATATTAACTCTGTTAGTTATAATTCTCGTTCAATTATAATTTACTTAACATCATAACCGTAACATTAATATGCAATGCAATGCCAAGAACATTAACACATAATTTACGGGAGGGGCAACTCCGAGCCAAGTGCGCCCTCGTGTATTTTTATTAACTTGTCAGTTTACAATAACGTGAGCCCGCGGCCTACACATTTTACAACAGGCCTTACGGCCAATATCCAATCTCCAACCTGTTACAACTTTGTGTGCATCGCATGCGCCCACCGTGCGTCAAGACCGGCAGTTTACCACAGTTTTATTATAGTTTCGTGCGCATCGCATGTGCCCTCCGTATGCCAAGACCAAAGATACACCACCGTCTCGTTACAACCTTGTGCGCATTGCATACACCCTTCATTTGCCAAGACCGGCGAGATTATCACAATCCTGTCACAATTTCGTGCGCATCGCATGCGCCCTCCGTATGCCAAGACCGGCAATGAATCCACAGTTCGCAACTGTGTTTACTTCGATCTGCACAACGCTATGTACAGACCTCTTGTCCAACTGGATCACCTTCGACAGGTAACCTTAATTATACACTGATCTCTGTCCTTGTCATAAGTGGGCAGCCACGCTGATCACCCAAATACTTACACAAATCTACTCCCCGACCGTGTACCCAACTCCAAGAGAACCGCGTACTCTCTTCGTCCGAATTCAGCAAGGCTTTAAGACATCCTTAATTATGCGGAGCTCTGCTCCTTCGTTTCATGAGCGAGGACCCAAAACCGGCCGTCCAGAAACGCTCCTTTACTTCTGCCAAAACCGTGCACACCATTCCCCCTTACCGAGCCAATTTCCTCACAACCCAAGTCCAAATATGCGAAGGCTCCTTTTAAGTTTCATGCGCATAGAACTACGCACATCCTTAGTATCTCCTTGTCCTTTATGTGGGAGACTCAAGTGAAGTTCCATGGTTGAAATGAGCCTCATGCTCATTCTTTATATACGCATCCTTCCTCCATGTTTCGAGGGGCTTTAACTTGAAGCCAACCTCTTTTAGTCCATATGAAGCCCACGTATAATCCACACATGCCCATAACT
The DNA here is from genome assembly GCA_000404065.3 of Pinus taeda. NCBI lineage: Eukaryota > Viridiplantae > Streptophyta > Pinopsida > Pinales > Pinaceae > Pinus > Pinus taeda. Next base: position 8,962 of record APFE030167763.1, read on the forward strand.
CATGTCGGTCTTGTTTTTATCATATGCACTCACCCCATATGCTCCATGGCCGACATGTCATGCACCCACGTATATGTTTATTATATTATGTTTTAATGTGCCTTCATGACATTATGCCCTAATAAGTATGTCGGTCACCTCCATATACATTCTTCATTGCATAAGCGACGTACATGTTACATTATTTTTATTACACTCTTATCCTTACGCATATTATATATGCTCATAAGCCATCTAATATATTTTACATGTGTCACTTCTCTTCGTTAACCATGTCGCCCACATGATGCTGTTTGCGCGTCGTTTGTTCGGGCGGGTGGGTGCACCTTCGTGCAACCCTCCGCCCTTCATTCGGATATCCTGCCCACTCTTCGCTCGGTCGTTTATCCTGTGTGTTGTTCGAGACGGTCATCGCACGACCCGCCTCTGCTGCCCGTGTGTTGCCGCGCCCCACCGGTTGTGTTAATTTGTTCCATCGTTCGTCGCTTGCCCGGGCGGGTGGGCGCACCTTCGTGCAGCCCTCCGCCCGCTGTTCGGACTTCGCCCGCTCTGTCAACCGGTCCTCTGTCCTGTGTGTTTGTTCGAGGCGGTCGTCGCACGACCCGCCCCTGCTGCCCGTGTGGAGCTGCACGCTGCTGCCACCAGTTAGTTTGTTTGTTTGCCTGTTCATCGATGACTTCGTTCAAAGCGTCCGCCTCTCAGGCGCGGGTCACCCTCGTGCCGCCCGCCCGTTATGTGCGTGCCCATCAACCATCAACTTTCGTTTTGTGTGCCTCGCCCGGCGCCCGGGTCGTGCACTTTGCCGGATGAAGGCCTGTCCGCCCGTCGTGTGGGTCACCCGCCCGTCGTGCGGAGCACCCGATTCCTCAGGGCATAACATCCTTCCCCACCCTAAGACATTGTCGTCCCGGCAATATTCTGTCCCGGCGGTCTCCCACCGAATCCTGCCAGCAGCCAACATGTAGCCTCATCCGCGATGATCTCCATTCGGCCACCGAACTGTATGTGTAAATGAGTAAGTGCCACACATCTCAGTTATGTGCCCACACTTACTTTACCAAGCGTGTGCCCTCTTCGACTGTCCACGGTTTATGCCGGGCACTTAGCCATGTGGCTAAAGCATGACCCCATCATCCGCAACGATCATCACGTTCCACCCTTTTCGCGGGCCCTTGCACCTTCCACCATAAGGTCACAAGTAACCCCAACAAGCCCTGCAACCGCTGTCAACCCTTGCTTCTTCATACAAAGTCCCATCGTGCACCTCCATGGTAAGATGCCTTTTAGCATAGGCAAGTTGATTTTGCCTCTCCCTGCACCCGGTCCATCCACCAAATGCCCATGTGAAACACTTGTATCATCGTCATGAGGTCTCTCCACAAGAGTACCTTCATCTATACATGTACGCACACTGCCTGATTGTGGTTCAACTTGATCAAGTTCAAGTCCATCCTCGGTCGTAGTCACATCTGCAACATCATCGGTCATGCAACCTGCAACCTGATCTTGCCCCATTGTCCAATCTGGTTGAAGAAGTTCATCTTCAACGTTCTTCTCCAAGATCGCAAGCTCGTCACGAATGCAGGGATTCTCCTTCCCTTCGTCTTCTCCCAAACTTGTCATGCCTTGTTCTTCCATGCGAGTGCCATCACTCATCCATGTCGGTAAGCAACACGATCCTGGTTCAACCTGAACACCTTCAAGTTTTGCCTCCATCGAGCTCTCATCATCCAGAGTGTCCACCCATGCTGCCGAACTATATGACTCTGGTTCAACTTGATGAAACTCAAGCTCGGCCTTCACCATGTCTTCCTCATCACATGGCCCCTTCGTATGAGTGCTCTCATCTGTCCATGCCCATGAGTTGCATGTTTCCGGCTTTTCTTCAAGTCTGGTAGTCACGTCCTCAGCATCTCCGGTCACTATGACTTCCTCTTCTTGGCCTGCAATTTCACCTCGTTCCACTGCCTAACTAATTTGAAGAAGTCCTCCTCGTCCAAGCATCACATCAATGCCTTCAGTGTTTATCACTACGAAGTCCAGCTGTCCTCTGCGCCCTTCCATCTGTACAGGTACATCATGTATGGTACCCAATACCAAGTTCCACGAGGCTATCTCCCATTCATTCATGATGGACAACAGCCCCGCTTCTTCCACTAACCGTGTCGATATAAGGTTAAATGGACCTCCCGAGTTTGCCACTACTTGAACATCTCTACCACAAATCTTCAAGGTTACAACACTTCGGTCGTTCTCCATAGCCTTATCTTCACCTGTCAACCATTACGAGCAACCTGCTCAACAGCTCCAACCGAGGCTCTGATACCATCTGTCACGCCCTCAATCTTTTTTTCTTTTATTGGGCTGGTGCGGCACCACCGTACGTTCTATTAGAACGTATATGGACTACGCCTTCGACTTCCGACACTCAATTCTGTTCACCGAATTAGTGTAACTGCAATCTTAATCATAAATTAATTGAACCATGAGCATATAAACTTACAACCGAACAACAACTATATTAACTCTGTTAATTATAATTCTCGTTCAATTATAATTTACTTAACATCATAACCGTAACATTAATATGCAATGCAATGCCAAGAACATTAACACATAATTTACGGGAGGGGCAACTCCCAGCCAAGTGCGCCCTCGTGTCTTTTTATTAACTTGTCAGTTTACAATAACGTGAGCCCGCAGCCTACACGTTTTACAACAGGCCTTACGGCCAATATCCAATCTCCGACCTGTTACAACTTTGTGCGCATCGCATGCGCCCACCGTGCGTCAAGACCGGCAGCTTACCACTGTTTTATTATAGTTTCGTGCGCATCGCATGCGCCCTCCATATGCCAAGACCAACGATACACCACCGTCTCGTTACAACCTTGTGCGCATCGCATACGCCCTTCGTTTGCCAAGACCGGCGAGATTATCACAATCCTGTCACAATTTCGTGCGCATCGCATGCGCCCTCCGTATGCCAAGACCGACAATGAATCCACAGTTCGCAACTGCGTTTACTTCGATCTGCACAACGCCATGTACAGACCTCTTGTCCAACCGGATCACCTTCGCAAGGTAACCTTAATTATACACTCATCTGCGTCCTTGTCATAAGTGGGCAGCCACGCTGATCACCCAAATACTTACACAAATCTGCTCCCCGACCGTGTACCCAACTCCAAGAGAACCGCGTACTCTCTTCGTCTGAATTCAGCAAGGCTTTAAGACAGCCTTAATTATGCGCAACTTTGCTTCTTCGTTTCATGAGCGAGGACCCAAAACCGGCCGTCGAGAAATGCTCCTCTACTTCTGCCAAAACCGTGCACACCATTCCCCTTATCGAGCCAATTTCCTCACAACCCAAGTCCAAATATGCGAAGGCTCCTTTTAAGTTTCATGTGCATAGAACTGCGCACATCCTTCGCATCTCCTTGTCCTTTATGTGAGAGACTCAAGTGAGGTTCCATGGTTGAAATGAGACTCATGCTCATTCTTTATATACGCATCCTTCCTCCATGTTTCGAGGGGCTTTAACTTGAAGCCGACCTCTTTTAGTCCATGTGAAGCCCACGTATAATCCACACATGCCCATAACTCATGTCGGTCTTGTTTTTATCATATGCGCTCACCCCATCTGCTCCATGGCCGACATGTCATGCACCCATGTATATGTTTATTATATTATGTTTTAAGGTGCCTTCATGACATTATGCCCTCATAAGTATGTCGGTCACCTCCATATACGTTCTTCATTGCATAAGCCGCGTACATGTTACATTATTTTTATTACACTCTTATTCTTACGCATATTATATATGCTCATAAGCCATGTAATATATTTTACATGTGTCACATCTCTTCGTTAACCATGTCGCCCACATGATGTTGTTTGCACGTCGTTTGTTCGGGTGAGTGGGCGCACCTTCGTGCAGCCCTCCACCCTTCGTTCAGATATCGTGCCCGCTCTTCGTTCGGTCGTTTATCCTGTGTGTTGTTCGAGTCGGTCGTCGCACGACCCGCCTCTGCTGCCCGTGTGTTGCCGCTCCCCACCGATTGTGTTAATTTTTTCCATCGTTCGTCGCTTGCCCGAGCGGGTGGGCGCACCTTCGTTCAACCCTCCGCCCACTGTCCGGACTTCGCCCGCTCTGTCAACCGGTCCTCTATCCTGTGTGTTTGTTCGGGGCGGTCGTCGCACGATCCGCCCCTGCTGCCCATGTGGAGCTGCACGCTGCTGCCACCGGTTAGTTTGTTTGTTTGCCTCTTCGTCGATGACTTCGTTCAGGGCGTCCGCCTCTCGGGCGCGGGCCGCCCTCGTGCCGCCCGCCCGTTATGTGCGTGCCCATCAACCATCAACTTGCGTTTTGTGTGCCTCACCCGGTGCCCGGGTCGTGCACTTTGCCGGATGAAGGCCTGTCCGCCCGTCCGCCCATCGTGCGGAGCGCCCGATTCCTCAGGGCATAACACATATGCACGAGTGAGCCATTGCTCCACATAGACGATGAGCTTGTATTTTTTTCTTCTTATTTTGAATATGTATTCTTTCTCAATATTTGTTTTTTAAATTTGAAAAGAAAATATGTTGATAAACATTGCATTCTCCCATGGTTTAGGCTTAGAGTCATGTCCCACAGGCGGGAGTGAGCCACTGCTCCACATAAACGATAAGCTTGTATTTTTTTCTCGAATTGCTATTTTTTATCGATATTTGTTTAAAAAAAAAAATAACTATGGTTTATTATTAATAGAAAATTAAGTGAGTGGATGAGCTTGTTTTTTTCTTCTTATTTCGAATATGTATTATTTATCAATATTGGTTTTTCAAATCTAAAAAAAACTATGTGAGGTTCTTTTATCGTTGGTTTTCTTACATTCCAAATATTATATTTAGAACTAAGGTGTCTTTTTTGAATCCGTTCACTGCGTACAATCATCTACCAGTTGTCTTCCATGGTTGACTTGTCAAACAACTGTCAAGTGTGCTACTACTTTTGTCTTCCGCCATTGACTTGTCAAACAAGTCTCACAATGCGAGAACCAGTTTCGAACTAGGTCCTGGCTTGTGCCAATTTCGATCTAAGTCCTGGCTTGTGCGGGCCTTACAACAATGGAGATTCACTCCCACTTTACAATGGGTATTATTAACTTGTAAATAGGCTTTATTACATTATCATGGGTCAATACCATGGCTTACCAATACAACCTACCCAAAAATATATAAATTTTTTCATAATCGAAATATTTTATTAACAATATAAAAAGTTTCTTAACCATGGATATTCACCCTCACTTTACCATATATATTATTAACCTATAAATAAGATATCTTACAATACCATGGGCCAATACCATTACTTATCAATACTACATGTCAAAAAATCATAACTTATTTCACATTCAAAATATTTAATAACAATATGAAAAGATATTTAACTATGAATATTTACCGGCACTTTACAATGGATATTATTAATTTGCAAATATGATTTATTACAATGCCATGGTCCAATATCATGACTTATCAGTAAAACATGCCCAAAAACCATAAGTTATTTCATAATCAAAATATCTTATTTTAATTTAATTTGATAACTTTTTTCCAATCCATCTAAAAGGAAAAATGTTATAGGCACTTGTGAGATATATCTAAACCCTCTATTCTCACAACTACTAACAATATTTCCATACAAATTAAATCAAGGTTTTAATAAAATTAAAAAAGAGAATACTTTTATGCATAATGATGTGAACTTTATATAATTTAAATAATATTATGAAGAACTATCATAGATCCATCCTAACTTAGGATCCAACCGATGAGAGCAAGGGAAATGACTAACAATATTAGAGGAAGATATAGCATGATTTTTTTAAGTTTTTCATTATTGGTATTTTTCTTTGACATATTATCCAAAACACATGTTTAATATTTACAAACCAATTCAACTTTTTAAATTTAGATATTTTCTAAACATAATAGAATGGATTCAAATTTAGAGAGAGGAAGAGGGGATAGTAGAAAGGTGATTGAGAGAGAGAGAGAGAGAGAGAGAGAGAGAGATGAGGAGAGGGAGAGAGAGAGAGAGAGAATAAGAAACAAGGAAAGGAGGGTGATAGAGAAGGAGAGAGGGAGAGACAGAAAGAGAGAGAGAGAGAGAGGAAATAACAAAGGCATAGAGACATAGACATGGAGAGAAAGAGGGAGTAACAAGGGAGATATGGCGAGAAAATGAGGTAGGGAAGAGAGGAGGGAAGAAAGAGAAGAGGAGATGAGGGATATAGGGAGATCGTTGAAAGATGTAATTAGGTTCGTTCTTCATAATGACTCGTGTTCTCTTGATTTTGTATATTTGACGTAAAAGGAAAAAGGAGAAAAAGAATTAATATTTTATAAGCATGGGTTTCATGCTCAAGTTAATTAGTTCAAGCATATTCTTCATGCTTTTAAGTATTTTAAAGTCAAAATATTATTTTTCATAAATCAAGAGAGTCATTGTCATGTATATAATATCCTAGTGGCCATTCTGCATCATAGGAGAAGATTTATTTTTGTCTTTAAAGTGTCGAAAGAATCCTCCAAGACCAAGTCGGAATATCCTGAAGAACTCACCCTAGGAAGGCCTATTCGACCACATGGAAAGTTATATATAGAAGTGAAATTCATATTCATTTAACACCTTCAATCACTTAGTTCGACATACAATAGAAAGAATAAGAAAGGAAGTGCGAAGAGACTAGAAGAGAATAAGAAACCTTGGTGAAGGAAAGAAGACCTAATTCTTAACAATTTATGTTCACACGTGCAAAAAGGACAGGGGTTTTTGAACTGTTATAGTGTTGAAAGTTGCATACTAAGTTGCAAACCTGCAGTTGAGGGCCGAAACTATGATTTGACCAACAAAAGAGAAGTTTGACTTTCATTGAATTTGTTCACATAAGCTTATGTGAAGAAGAATTTCTTGGAAGCATGACTTGGTGCTTGGAGGGAATCTTTGTCTTGGTCTAGAGGTCTTGAAGGTCTCATTTTGTCTTCGTTCTATAAGAAGAAGAGAACTCTAACTGGGATTGCCCCTAGAAGGGGTTTTTCCCTAGGTGAGATCTTACATATTATGTTTTATTGTTATTGTGATCTTCATGCTCTTTATTGTTTGATAGTTTCTTGATGAAAAGAAGACATAAGAAGACAATATAATTAAAATATATCATGAGTTGTTATCAAAGTAAGAAAATATTTTATTCCTTTTGATTTTCTAATGGACAAAAGGGGAAGAGAGAGAGAGAGGGAGTCACAAAAATAGAGGGGAGAGTGAGAAGGAGAGAGGGAGGGAGATAGTGAAAGAGTTGGAGGGAAGAGTGAGAGATTGAGTGATGGGGGTAGAGATATAGGGATGTGAGAGAGAAAGGGAGGGAGAGGAAGGAAGAGACAAATCAAAAGAGAGAAGGGGAGAGAGTGGGAGGGAAGAATAACGACGTAGAGGGAGAAAGGTGGAGAGAGAGAGGGAGTAAGAAGGGAAAGATGGAAAGAGTTAGATAAAGAGAGGAGGGAAGAGAGAGAGAAAGAGAAAGAAAGAGGGAGAGAAGGGGAAGAGAGAGAGAAGGAGAGAAGGGGAATAGAGAAAGGGGGAGAGGAAGAGAAAGACGAAGGGTGAGAGAGATAGATAGATATGGAGATAGAGTGTATATGTTTGGGGGTTGAGATAGAGAAATTCAATGATAATGAGACACATAGATACAAATATAGATATTATATAGTATTGTATAACCAACATAGATCCATCTTATCCCAGGATCTATCAAGTGTTGATATTCGATCCAATTTAACCTTGAGAGATTTGATCCCTCTCAGCTTCATAGATCAGGGATTATGATGGATCTAAAATATCAAGTGAGGAAATTTCTCTATCTACAAAGTACTTATTTAACTTATTTATATATATAATGGGAATTTATGATCACAATAGGCAATTATTTCTAATATTTATTTTATTAGA
>APFE030167763.1:44051-117601 GCA_000404065.3 Pinus taeda
TCTGAATGATCTTTTTCAGAAACTATGTTCCTGGTTTGATCGCTCCCACTGATCAAGTCATTTTCAAGAAACTTTGCATTTCTTGATTCCACAATCCTAGTGCTGTGAGATGGGAAATAAAATCTGTAACCTTTAGACCTTTCAGCATATCCAATGAAATACCCACTAATGGTTCTTGGGTTTAGCTTCTTCTCTTGCGGATTATAAATTCTCACTTCAGATGGGCATCCCCAAACGCGCATATGTCGCAAACTAGGTTTACAACCTTTCCATAATTCAAATGGCATTTTAGGAATCGCCTTGGTTGGAACTCGGTTTAATATATACACTGTCGTCTTAAGTGCTTCAGTCCACAAGGATTTAGGAAGATTGGAGCTGCTAAGCATACTCCACACCATGTCCAATAAAGTTCGATTTTTCTTTCTACTACACCATTCTGGTCGGGTGAACCAAGCATGGTGTATTGGGCAACAATCCCATGCTCTTGAAGAAATTTAGCAAATGGCCCAGGTGCTTGTCCATCTTCTGTGTATCTACCATAATATTCTCCACCTCTATCTGATCTCACGATCTTAATTTGCTTGCCGCATTGTTTCTCTACTTCAGCCTTAAAGATATTAAAGGCATCTAATGCTTCGCTCTTTTTATGAAGCATGTAGAGATACATATATCGTGAGTAATCATCTATAAAGGAGATGAAGTATCTCTGACCATGTGAGTCCATGTCTGGACTACATATATCAGTATGTATGATTTCTAATATGTCCGAACTCCTATTGGCACCTTTCCTTGACTTGTTGGTCTGCTTTCCCTTTATGCAGTCCACACAAGTCTCAAAATCAGTAAAATCCAGAGTATTAAGTACCCCTTCATTTACCAATCTTTTAATTCTTTCTATGGAGATATGACCTAGTCTCCGGTGCCATAATTTAGAAGAATCTTCATTAATAACACATCTTTTAGTGCCAGTGTGAACATGCATTGAATCATAAGTGACATTGTTTTGTAAATAAATGCAGTAAAGACCATTACACAAAATACCATTCCCAACATGATTAGATTTATAAAATACACTGAAGGATTTTTCTGAAAAGTTAAAGGAATATCCAAAAGGTACAAGCCTTGAAACTGAAATTAAGTTTCTAGAAAAACTTGGAACATAAAAGGTCTTTTCTAATTCTAAAACAAAGCCACTACTTAAACTTAAATAACATGTTCCTATAGCTTCCACACGCGAGTCCATCTTGTTTCCTAATAAGATGCTTTGCTCACTTCCCACTGGCTTCCTTAGGTTTTGCAAACCCTGCAAGTAATTCGAAATGTGAATTGTTGATCCAGAATCAATCCACCATGTGTTAATATTAACGTTAACCATATTAGATTCATAACAAAGAAAGGAGATTAAATTTTCTTTGTCCGCAAGCCATTTCTGAAATTTGGCACATTCCTTCTGCATGTGTCCCTTCTTTTTACAGAAGAAACACTTGTAATCCTTCTTGATATCGGCTTGGGGAGGTACTTTACCTTTCCCTTTTTGATTGGCTTGAGATTTTCCCTTTCCACACATTGCCAGCGTTGCACTCTTTCCCAGTTCCATCACCAGTCTCTCTTCCTCTTGAACACACATGGTCAAGAGTTCATTAATTGACCATTTATCCTTATGTGTGTTGTATGAGTTTTTGAAAGGTCCATATTGGTGCAAAAGGGTGTTCAGGATGTAGTGCACTAGGAAGGACTCTGATATATCAACCTCGAGTTTCTTCAATTGAGCCACAGTGTCCTTCATCTGCATGATGTGCTCGCACACACCTTTCACACTGGTGAGCCTTACGGATGAGAACTTCATGATTAGGGCACTTGCTAGTGCCTTAACTGAAGTGACGAATTGATCATCAATAGCCTTCAACAAGTCTCGGACCTTTTCATGCTGATCAACGGAACCACGAATACCAGCTGAAATTTTAGTCTTAATGAACATCATGCTTAGACGAATGGATTGCTCCCATCGTTCATAAAGCGTGATGTCCGCTGCAGTACTGGTATTAGTGAGTGCCAGTGGTTCATCTTTCCTAATAGCATAGTCTATGTCCATCCACCCCAAATGAAGGAGAACCCTCTCCTTCCAAACCTTATAGTTATCTCCCTTAAGTTCTGGAATGTCACAACGGATTTAAGAGAAATTTGCAGGTTATACAATTGCATTAAAGATCACACGCTTATGTTAAAATTGAGGCCTAAATAAAATTTCATGTTTTACCAATGTAAATCATGCTCAAAATTGAATCTAATGACATAAAAATTGCCGGTGGGCTAAATTTTCAATTTAAGTAGATTCAATTATTCAATTATTCATAGTTTTGAACTTTATGATAAAACTATTAATTCATAACTCCTGTGGGTAGGTTATGAAATTTTATCCTAATTAATTACATAAATATAATAAAAATTCTTGTGGGATAAAATTTATTATATTTAGTCTAATTAATTACAATTTAATGTCTAAATAATCTTTATGTAATCTAACCAATCATAATATATAATTTTATTTAATTAAAGATGTTGTGGCTATTCTCTAATTAATTAAAATTATATGGATCACTAGACATTATTTCTTACATAAATTACATAAACAAAACTTAATCAGAGTAAAAATAATGTTTCCTGAAAGGAGTAAGTCAAAATGACATTTTAAATAAACTCCATATAACTCTTTCTTGTAAAAACTGCCATAAATGTCAGCATTACCGTAAATGAAAGTAATAATTCCTCACAAAATAAAAATAAAATTAAAGTTAAAGCAGTCAACATTACCGTAAATGACTGCAAATCGATTGTTCTGTTTATAAACAAAACCCGGAGATAGACTGAAGCAGCATTGATCTACTTTGCACTTGCATAGCAAATGCAGTTCGAAGGCTATCTGGCTTGACTTCAGGCTCCATCTGTAAGTTTATAAAACAAACAAACATAGACAAGCAAACAAGCTATTTGCTCACAAGATAAATAAAATTAAAAATAAAAATAAATTAAAGCACTACTTTACGCAAATTAAATATGAGCACAGTTATAAATTTATACACATCAACGCAGAGATAAATTATGGCTCTGATACCAAATGTGAGCAAATGCAACGATTATTCTAATTAACAATCGAATTCTAGCAATGCTAAATCTGAACTTAATGCGGAATAAAAAAAAAAATTACTTATTGTAAAGAATCATAAAAACTGGATGCCCAAGAATGCTTACCTCCAGCCATTGATGCTTCCTCACCAAGTGAAAACAAATGAAGTTTCCCAAAAAACAGTAATATTACTCAAGAGACGGTGGAGCACTCCTCCTTCCTTTCTGTTTGACTATCTGAAGAACTCAAATGTCACTTGAAGAATGCTGGAAATACTTTATACAAAGTAAAAGCCTTGAACACTGGCTAGAAAAATAGGTCCAAACAAGGTGTATTAACAACTTTATAGTAGCACCCTTACTGCTAAATCCAGTCTTCAAAAATTCAATTCACCAAGCACAGAATAGGGCCTCTTGTAAACATTGCTTATGCTGATTGTTGTCTCCACGCATTCTTCTTTTGCAGTGTGCAGGAATACTCTTGTTTGATATTTTCAATATCTAAACTGATTGATGTTAACATCTCTTCTATCATATAACTTTTGTGAGGAGACGATCACAGTTCTAAAATTGTTCATAAATACCATCCAGAAGTTCAACAGCCGTTAATAATATCGAAGACAAAACATGAGAAGAGTGATGCATCAAACTCATTACCGCCAGTCAACAACATACTAAAACCTTACGGAAATCTGATTTATAGCAACATGAAAACGAGAGAAAGAATTTCCAAAATCTGGGCCCTGTGGGGACAGAACAACCTCACACAAGCAGAAACAAGAAGAATACAGAAAATCTGGAAGGGACTTCCAAGCTCTGCTCTCTCACTTGATGGTGCAAAAAATGAAGGGGATTGAGATTCAAGCTTGGGGAACAAACAGGTAAATATATAGCCAAGCTTCCATCAAGCTTCTGTTGGATATGTGTCAGGTGTTCCACAGATCAAGGTAGAGAACTCCAGATGGAGTAATGGACCACTTCAGAAGCTCCAACAAGAAATTAATTACTGCAGTTGGTTTCCAGAAATTAAGGAATGACTACAGTTTACTTCCATAATTGTAGGTAGCAGTTGGTAAAAATTTAATGGAGCTTAACAAAATCGACGAGAGAGTAATTTGACCCTCATCTACAATTGTGTTACCCTCATAGTGATGGTATTTTAGATAACCAGCAGCAACAAAAAGCCCATCTTTGGATAGATCATCAACAACCATGTTTGATTCTATATAGATATTCTTAAATGTAATATCATGGAAGGAACTTGTCATTTCTCAAATGCGATCCATCCAACTTCGAAGTTCAGGTGGAGCAAATGATGTTTTTCCTGAAATGCCATCAATGAAGGTTTTAGAGCCCCCATAAACATGAATAATATCCATATATTTCATCCTTTCAAACTAGAGGAGTCCCCACAATGGCAATAGTTCAACTCCGTTGTTAGAGCCTATTCCCCATGCCAAAATAATTTGTAATGTGTGCAGTTGCATACTCTAATCTATGCCCTGTAACTGCAAATACCACCCTATGCAGTGCCATCAAAATAACTAGCCGGGAATGAAATGTGTGGCGGAATATTTCTAAACATTAAATCCTTAGTGACCACTGTGCGTTGTTCCTGAGCCTCCAACTAGGATTGAATTTTGAAGCAGATTATGTGTATGTTTATCGGAATTGTTTCAAAAATAAAAGTGTTCCAAGCCCGACATATCTCCCAGATTATATATAAGGGAATATAATTGATATGTCCCTTCCTGGAATCCCACCAATGACGATAGTGTTCAACCGACGGAAAGTGTCTGAGAGGTACCTAGTATGCATGAAAAATCTATGCCCATATCTGTAGGGTAATCTTGCAATTGAAAAAGAGGCGTTGTCCCGTCCATTTGAAGCACAACATAGGGGGCACCATCCTCAACCATGGTATCCCCTCTTATAGAGATTTTCCCACGTCAAAATTTTATTTTTCCAGACCATCCAGTTGAAGAGAATTATTTTCAGGGGAACTTTCCACTTCTAGACCTTCTGAAACCAATAGGGGCTAGTAAAATAATATCTGGTACACATGATATAACTGTGAATATCCGCTACCACTATAGATCCTTGTTGTAGTTTTTTGGCCCACGTGAGTGAGTACCCCTTTGTGTTCCTGCAAATACTGGCTTGTTAGAGATCCAAAATATAATTTTTCCATGCCTGTATCCTTTGTCTAGTTAATCCCAATTCCTCAACTTCTTTCTAGAATGGACGATTTTCACTCCATTTACTGAAAATGAATGAACTAGATTTCTTGTTAATATCTCTTTCTCTGAACCAATCCATAATGCTTCTTTTCTTTAGGTACTTTTCCCTTAAAATCTCACCCCATATACCTTCACCAAAAAATGTTCTCCATAATGACTTTATGAGGAGTGACCAACCAAATATTTTTGTGTGCAAGATGCCTCAGCCACATAAATCCTTTGGTCTAATGAATGTGTCCCAATTTACCAAATGATATTTCTTAACCCTTTTGTCCTTGACCATATGAATCGATAGATAATAGAGCTAATTCTCGTAATGATATGGGAGGGGAGCACAAAAAGATGTGCCCAGTATACTGACAATTGCTGAAGAACCGCCTGTACCAGGGTATATATACCTCCCAAAGAAAATCATCGATGAGTCCAACATTTTAGTTTATTATGGAATTTTTCCAGGAGCCATGACCAATCCTTTAGTTTGTAATTATTAGGCTTTAATTTGAATCCAATATAAATGAATCCATCCACCAAATATCCCGGTAATGAAATCCACCTCTAGCCTATCTCCACATGAGAAGAGTAGTAGTGATTATGACCATTTGCAATCAGCCTAGAGGCCTCCCTTAATGAAGAAACATCCATTGAGCTCTGGAGACCACCCCGAAGGTGAGGACATCGTCCACAAAAAACAAGTGAGTTATGTTCACCTCCTTCACTAACCTTAAGATCCTGAATATTCCTAAAAAAATTGTCGCATTTATCTTCATACTAATGCCATCCATAACCAGAAAAAGGAGCAAGGGTGATAGAGAACAACCTTGTCTCAAAATTCTACCCACACAGAAGAAATTTGTAGCGTATCCATTTATTAAAACAAGAAAACATGCAGTGGATACCCATGCCAGAATCCAATCCACATTGTGCACCTCCAATCCAATTTTTTCCATGATGATCCTCAAGAAAGACCAATCCACACCAATCATATGCCTTCTGTAAATCTACCTTCATTACCATCGCATCCAATCATTTTGTATGAATGGAATGAATACTTTCTTGTGCTATGGAAATCACATCGTGTATCGATCGGTTGTGAAGAAAACCAAATTTCTCCTTGGAGATGTGATTTGATAGGGTTTTCTTGACGTGCTCCATAATAATTTTTGAAATGAGCTTATAAGTAATGTTACAAAGTGATACTGGCCTGAAATCCAAAAAAGAGGAAGGAGAAAATACCTTCAGAATAAGGGCAAGGAAATTTGAGTTTATGGCACTCGGGATGTGTCCAGAAATGTGGGATTCTTCTACCAACTCTAGTAGCTTCTGACCCATCAGATAAAAAAAACATAGAAATATTTCCACTGTCCAACCATTTGGACCTGGGAAGTTATCTTTCGCAAAGTACTTCAAGAACACATGTACTTCTTCAAGTGAGGCTGGATGGACGAGAGCCCCATTGGATTCTTCATTGAACATAGCAAGGTAATTTTTTGAACCCCAAAGTTGGTCTTCAATATTTACCTCTTCTCGAGCTATGGAAAAATATTCAAAGAATGATACAACGTATCTTTAAATTTCCTCTGTAGAATATACCATCTTCTCGTTGCCTCCATTGATATGCCAGATCAAATTTATATTTCGTCAGTGATTGGGAAATTTGTGGAAGAATCTAGTATTCCTAACTCCTTTTCTTAGCCATAAGGCTCTTCTTTTTAGTCTCCAGGTTGTCTCTTGTATATGTATGATATTCATTTTCCTACTCTCCAACTCCTTCAGTGGCTCCAAAATCCTCTAAGATGGAGCCGATGCCAAATCCCAAACCAGTCTTTCAATTTCCGCAATTATTTTTCTCAGTTCGAGGAAGATTTTATGTTTTTTTTTATGCTCTAATATCCTAACCTGCCTCTTCAAATCACTCAATTTATGCAAAATTTTCTTCATGGATGACGACCCAGGATCCAGCTCATTCATACTCCAAGATGATAAAACCAATTTATTGAAATCTTTGTCTTTGAGCCAAGTTTCGTTGAATTTGAAAGGAATCCCCTTTCAAATAAACTCCACGCGCCATTGTAGCACAATCATATGGTCATCAGATATGAAGGTCCTCTCCACCCAAGACTTAAAATTGCCAAAATTATCTACCAAATCCTCGTGTACCATAAATAGATTTAACCTTTTACCAATGTACTCCTCTCCCCCACACCCATTATGCCATGTAGGAGTGACGGGGACCAGGAAAATGTCCATGAGATGATATTCTTTGAAAAATGCTTGTGATATGTCTTCCATAGGATCCCTTATGCAATGAACCCCCCAACACTCCTTTAGGGATATTCTGGCATTGTAATCCCTTGTGACAATACGAGATCCAATCTTCAATATGTTTGAAGACTCCACATGATCCCATAAGGTCGTTCTTCCTTTATAAGGAGTGTACAAGTTCCAGATATGGATCCACTCTTCATACCCACAAATTTGTCCTGAAAGCAAGATACCTCTACTAGGGTCATGTTTCAAACGTTCCGCATTTGTCCTTCTGCAAGGTCCTCTCCTACCCCATCTTCTATGCCCACCATATGTACTGCGAGTTCTCCGAGGACACCACTCTAGAAGATGTCTCGTATGGTGACAAATGAGGCATCTGAAAGGAATGCCCCAATAATTCCAAAATAATATAAAACATTCGAGTGTGAAAAAAAACCATATATTTTCTCCACAATCGACAATATATAAAAAAAACCCAAAATTTGAGAGTAAGAAGGTCGTCCTTTGGTAGAAAGGAAGGACTTACCTATCCTTATATTCAAAGTTTAAACTAAGAGCATCAAAATAAGGGCATGATTTTCCATTTACAAGATAGATAAGGTTTCTTTCAACTTACTATTACATTCTGCAATCATTATATTAGATTGGCATGCATAAAAGCAAATACGTATAGTGAAATGCAAACTATGCTAAATAAATAAAAGTGTTAACATTTTACAATTAGGGTTACTTATCCTATACACAATTAACATAATAATAAAAAATAAAAAATAAAAAAATTTGTAAATCTCATACAATGAATGTCCTTATCTAAAGGGAAAGATAAGATTTTTGTAGTAGTTTATCAATTTAACCATCCATGTATGCATTATGGTCATTAAGAAAAGAGACATGTCTAAACAAATTGTAGACACCTTCTCACATGTCTAAACAAAATGTAGACACCTTCTATAAAATACTTTATATCAGCTAATGGTTTTCCTAAGTTCATATTTAGCAATATACGTGCAAAATTCAAGAATAAATATTTGTAGAAGGATTTCTGCAAAGAAAGTAGAATAAACTCAAATATGAGTTTCGCATATCTTCCACAAACAAATTAGGAAAGAGAGATCATCAATAAGTTCTTAGAGACATATCTTTGTCATTTTTTTTGTATAGACAAATAATGAAAATTTGTTTAATGGTTACATTTGGCCCAATGGTCGTATAAATATATATAACTAAGATGACACACTTTAAAGCTCTATATGGATATGAACCACCAAAGGTGAAAAACCTTCCACTATGTAGTGTTCTCCCACCAGGATATGTATTTCTCCCTAAGTGAAGTTGATATGTAAATTATTGAAATATATGGTGACAAGTCCCAAAGTGTATAACCATTTCTACCCTAAGAACTATATTATAACCTCCCATTTCAATAGTAAACATGTGATTTTTGAAATGATACTCAACAATCTATAGCTTCACATTTTTATATTGTCTCTCACATTCCTCATTACCACCATTGGTTTTCAGAATTTGAAAATTATATATGGGATGTACATAAGAATGGGTTTCTTGTGTCACTATCCTATGAATAAAATCGTGTGTGATGCCACTGTCAATCAATGCAATCACTTTATGGCGCTTCATGTATCTAATCAATTTCAATGTTTGAAGTGTTGAGAAACTCATCAAGGCATAGAGAGAAAGTTGGGGTACCTTGCAAGGAGCTTGCAAAGGGGGATTTGTCATACATGAGAGTGGTGGTGTCTTCCAAGTTTGTTTCAACGGTAAATTCAATGAGAGTGTCTTTTGAGTAGTCTTGTGTGATGCATCCATTTGAATAATTTTTGGCATTTATATTTATGCTCTTTGAAATATTGCTTATGACAATTATAGCATTGGTGTTCTGCCATCTCTTTTGGAGACAACTTTTGGATTTTGGTAATGTCTTTCAAATTAATCACATCGTAAGTTGTTAGTCGACGTTTTGAACCATCTAGTGTGGTTCATCCTCAGGACAAAGGTGAAAAATAAATCAATCAGAAAGTTTAAATTGCAGAGATGCATCTGGTTCCAGAGTTAGCCATTAGGAAATTACTATTAGGAACTCACTGTTAAAAATTAGTTGTTGAATAAATTTATATATAATTATTATCATTTTGTTTTGTTTTTATTTTTAATTAAAATAATAATGAATTCAAATTAGTTAAATTAAATTAATAGTAATATAATAATAAATTAGTATTTGTAAATGTATAATCATAATTAAAAGAAAAAATAATCCATTTTTATCAAATAGTTTTTGAATAAAATTAGCAGTATTCAATAATTAGTTTCAAATGTAATTTAAAAAAAAATGTAGGAAGGTCAAAGAGGATATATATATGAAGAGAGGTAGGGATCCAATTTCTACTTAACTTCCAACCATCATCCCTATTAAGATTAATAGCATGCTTCTCAATTTCAATGGTCTCTCTAACCTTCCTATGATGGAAGTGATCAACCTTAGCAATGATTTGAGAATCCTCAATGCAGACATGGTGTTTGGATTTCACCACATGTTCAGCTAAAGCTAATAAACGAGAACGATTGTGTTTAATATGTGTTGCATGTTCTTGAATTCTTTGGTTAATGGAGCAACTAGTTTCTGCAATGTAGGGAATCCCACATGATCATGAGATGGAGTAGACCCCTTTCATGTCTTTAAGGTTTACAAGGTCTTTGACAAATCTAAGAGAATTTCTAATGGTATTAAGGGGTTTGAAAGTAGCAAGAACTTTGTTTTTTTTTAGAATATGAAAAATCTTATTGGTGGTCCCTTGGATAAAAGGAAGTTGAATACTGGAATTTATATCATCTCCAGAAAATTTAACCCTTGATTCTTTATTGGCCCTCTGGAAAGTTCTGAGACCCTGTTACATGTTATATCCATTATTTTCAAAACTTTTAGAGAACGAGATTTTTCCCTTTTAAATAATTTTATGAAATATTTTAAAATCTTAACAGCGCAAAAGATTTTATTGTAACTTTGGAAAAAGTTTTTATTTTTCTTTGCACACTTTTTCCAAATTATAAATAAATTTTTAAACTTCTTTTCACTTTTCAGTGCATACATTTTGTCAGTTGTTTTACAGATTCAAAATATTATTTTAAATCTATTCATATTTTTCTCCATGCACTATGCACTTTATGTCACCAAAACAAGCGCCTTTGACTACTGTAATTTGGATTAAGACTTCCTAATTTTGTGATGAAAAAATGGCGATTACGGATCTGTTTCCGTTGGAATCACAAGTGGGTTTTCACTGCGCAGTAGCAATACTTTTCTTTAGCTTTAAAGTTTACCTGAATTTGTGAATTTTTGTTATTTGTTTTTTGTTTTTGGTCAAGTAAGAGTGGAACCTTCAATTAACCTAACAAAGATTACATATGGTACACATCTTTACAAGTGTAAAGCCCAAAAAGACAAGCTCGTTGATGATCAACAAAAAATAGAGTTGACAGAACCCAAAACCTTCCACACATGACACAAAAGCCCCCTGGGCAATAAATCTAAGTGTTCAGAATGCTAATCTCACTGCAATTCTTCTCATTCAATTCTTACTGCTCTATCTCCCCAATTCTTATCCCTCCATCTCCTCCGTCTAACTAACTTTCAATCGGACGATTTATAAATCCTTCGATCAACCGTGATCTATCGTCGCTCTTACCTTTAATCGGATGGTTGAAAATCACTAGGATCAACTCAGTTGCACAGTGATCCTGCACCGTAGATCAACACCCACATAATCAGACGGTCCTCAAGTTATCGCTTCAAAAACTTCCACACATGGGGGCTTCACTGGGGAAACAATACCATACCACGTGCATTCATATTGGGGGATTTATATTGAGGAAAAAATGACATAATATATTGGCGTATATAGGGGATAAAGGGTTTTTATATTGGTAGGTATAAAAAATGGAGCTCAAAGTTAATGAAAAAATATAAGGAGTATAAAAAATGTTAATAAAAAAATGGATACCTGCAATATCTAGTGAAAGTAGGGGTTTTCTAAATTGGGAAGGTGTATTGGGTTTGTATTGGTAGGGGGTTAAATAATGTGATTTTTAGATATATTTTCCAATACATAGTCACATTAAGTGTATTTTTAGTATTCCATAAACGCATGTGATATGTCAGAGGTTCATTGAGTGAATCCCCCGTGCTTGCGCAGTACTTACCTGCTTTACAGATCTGATATAGATTAAAACCTTGATCTATAAAGAATTAGGGTTCGCTCTTTGACCTAACCTCCGATCATGTTGGAACCCGATATCCATTCGATGTCAAAGACCATCAGATCCTATGGCCTACGACCCTTCAACTAGCACACTGTTTATCACATCCTCAACCCTTCCATTTATCCACTCAATGATACATTTTGCATCTGGGTGAATGCATGAAGATGGGTTACACTTTTGGGCCAAATGTGGTGATGAAATTTCAAAATTTTACTCTTTTATCGAATTGAAGGCCTCACAATTCATATAGGAATTGCAAATTTTGATTCAAATTAAAAAGAAATTTGTGGAGAATTATGTTGTTGTCATAGTGATATTTTTTGCAAAAAAATTTAGTGTCATATAATTTGTCAATTTTCCATTAAATGAAATACTTGTCCTTGCAAATGTTCGGACATCCTAAGAGGTATGTGTGTGTTCACGTAGCATAACTTAGTCTAAATACGTAATTATATATATATATATATATAAATATATATAATATATAATATAAATATGAGCATGATCTATAGAGAGAGAATAAGTTATGCAATATTAATTTTTTTTTTTTTTTTTTTTTATGCAAATTAATATTTTTTATTATTTTCAAAGTTGGCGAATAATATCAATCACATTAATACAGACACATGTGTTCGTGTAGATTTTTTCTACTATTTAAAAAAATTCAAAAACCAAGAGTACTCTTTTGAAGAGGACTTGTAAAAGAAGACATTTTTATTTTTTAAAATTATTTCGTTTTGTATATTTTATGTTATTGATTTTTAAGTCAACCCCTTTGACATTGTCCAAAATAATTTCAAGCATAATGTTAAAAAGAAATTAGATGAAAAATATCATATGAATTCAAAAATGTTAAACTCATATGCCATTGGATAAAGGTTTCCTTCACGAATCCAACATGATCAAATCTTCCATTTAAGGATCTCCTGATCTATCATATATTTGAGCAAGAAAAAATACACCTTTAGCATGTAAAGTGTCTATGAGATCCACCAGAAGACTATAATTTGCCAAACTATGAATGGGATCGATTCTTGCAAGGATCCTACCACCGTTCCCAAAATTCCACTGGAGCTTACTCAACAACCACTTTTTAATTTTAATGAATCCATTCCAGATATATAACCTTTGTTTCTTAACATCATGTTCAGATCTTGCCCAACCCATAAAAGTCAATTCATTCATATATTTCCCTTTTATTATTTCTTGCCATATGCCTTTTCCCTTGTGGTGCTCCATAGACTCTTTGTCATTAATGCCCACCCAAAGCTCCTAATGTCTACCCTGCCCCATCTCACATATTCTTTCCCTCAAGAGAGGGAATCCATACAAACCAAATGGAACTTCTTCTCTCCCCTGATTCCAGACCATGTAAAACTAGCGGAGATGGCCTTTACCTTTTGAATAATCTTGTTGGGAAACATATATAAATGCATCCAATATGTAGAAATATGTTGAAGGATGGATTACACTAGAGTGACGCTACCTCCCACAGATAGCCATCGACTATGTGTCCGTAGAGCCATGTTCTCCTCGAATTCGTAAATAAGTCAGTTCCAATCATTGATTATGTAATTATTTGGTTTCCGATTAAAACCCATATATGTGAAACCTTCTTCCAATTGTGAGGTAGACACTCCAAATAATTGTGATATATCCACAACCACCTCCTTTTGCCATAACACTAAGTCAACAAATATTTCTGATTATTCTCAAATAGACCAAAAGCATCTTTGAATTTCCTAATGATAGTGAAGAGAATCCTCCATTGAGGCATAGAAACCTGCCCAAAAGCACATCGTCCACAAACATAAGATGGTTAGTAGTGATGGTGTGTGCAAGGTGCATCTAGTGTACATACAAAGTGCTTGAATTGCAAGCATGTGGATATGTAGTTCATGATCCTTTAATACAATTCCCCTAATTACATTATGTGATGTTTGTTCCTTGCAAGAAAAGAAATGATGTGTGGATGATGGAAAACTTACTTCTTTCCTAATTATACTTCGTGAGTATATGTTTGAGTGCAAAATTTCAAAGTAAAATATAGGCCTCAATCACTCTACTGGTAATGGTTAGTAAAGCAAATTGGTTAGTAGTGATGGTGTGTGCAAGGTGAATCTAGTGCACATACAAAGTGTTTGAATTGCAAATATGTGTGAAATATGTATTATATAGTTATAATGTGTGGTTAAATATATTTCTATAAATGGTTAATAAAATACAATATTGTCAAAAAAATTAAAATAATTTGACAAATCATAAGAATATTGTCTCCATTTATTAAGTGAAGCATTTGACCTTTTTCAATAGTAGTTCTTCTTAGAAACAATTTTTCATTTCTTCAAGAGACTATATAAATCCTAAACTAAAAGTGTGTTCTACAACAAAGTGAAGCATTTCAAGATCTTTTTCAGATTTACTTATTCTTATCAACAATTTTTTATTTCTTCAAAAGACTATATAAAATCCAAATTAAAAGTGGTCCCTACTATAACAAGTAAAGTATTATATTTTTGTTCATATATATCATATACCAAATAGTTCAATTATTTAAATCCACTCAATTGTATAATAATTTGCAAGGTTGTTGAACTAAAGACTAATAGAAATTAAGTTTAAATTCTTATATAGGAAGCTTCTAAATACATATTTCAGAGGGAATTATTACTTAAAGAGCTTAATTATGTGACGAATCTTATGAATTTGAGAGGGATATTCTTGAAAAATCAAGCTAGTGATTACCAAATTGAAGTGTCAAATTTATTTCATGAGATAAAACAAAATCTATATCTATAAATTCATACAAAATTAATCATCTATAAGATCAATTATGACTGAAAAACCATATAATACATAAATGCACACTCCATGATACAATAAGGAACATATTCAACTAATTTTTAAGTATGTTAATATTTGAAAGTCTACTATACAAAATCAAATTAGTTGGAAAAATTGTTCTTCATTAGAAGCACTATATCATTTAACGTTTTAAAACATGTAACTAAAATTACCATAAAACAATAGTAAGAAGAACTTTCTTAAAGGAATAACTTATCATAACTATAGATAATTTCACAATTCCAAATAAAAAGTGGAAGAAATGTGGAATGAGAAGGACAATGAAATTGTTGATAAGGAAACAAAAATAAATCAAGAGATAGAGATTTTAGTGGATTTAGAGAACAAGGAAGATGCTTCAAGGTCTTATCAACAATGAATGTACACGGTTATCATTTGTGGTGAAAAGGGGCACAAATGATTTGTATTTTTTTTTGGAGAATATACATGGAAATTTTAGTACAACAATTAAGTAGGGCACAAGGAGGGGTAAGAGGATTTTAAAATCTATATGTTTCTACAAGGAACCTTTTTTATGCACGTGCGGAGATGGATATCCAATGTCTTTTATGTTTTCAATTATTTTCATCAAATATTGACAAAGTTTAAAATAAAATAAAATAACTTCTCTTTTTTATTTTTGAACCATATTTTGCAATATATTTCACAATTACATGTTGAGAAACAACTAGATGAATTTAATCAACATTAAAATGCCACAATCCCACAATCTAAGCAGTTAACATTGTAAACATTTCTAACATATCATCAATACATGCATGCTAATTTATTTATTTTTCATTTATTATTTATGAATTTAATATTGATTAATCACATGAGTCTTCCATGGAGAATTATAGTTATATGCAATAATACACTCATTTTTATGAAAGCACGATCTACACTACGCTTTGTATGTCTTTAAAAAACTTGTTCTTTTTAAAAAATTCTCATAACTTTCATGTGAGAATTGAAAGAAGAAACTTGTGAGGTTTTCAAAGGTAGGGATCGTCATTTACGATTCAAAGAACCATTAAATTTTATATATGATGATGAATGTTAGGAAAGTTTAATGTTGTTAAATATATGTTTAACAAAGAATGTATTCTCAGTTCATGCACATTGGAAGTACAATATTCTTTCTCCTTCTAGACCTTGACACATTTTCTCTCTTTTAATTGCTACTTGGGATATCAAACATTAATCAAACTAATGTTTATATGTTTTGGAGCACCTATGTGACAAGCATTTTTTTTCAATCCTTCTTGTAAATAAATTGCCATGAATTGTAATTCATGTAAATAATATATGGAAATTATGTTCCAATGGTTTTCTTTGGTTAAATCACATCCTTAGTTTTTGTGGGTTATCTTAAACCATTACAATTCAAAGGTGGTTCATAATTTGCATGAATTCAAGTTGTTTCAAAAAATTCTAATAAACCATGGTTTCAAGTAGTTTTCAATAATTGGCATGGTTTCAAGTGGTTTTCAACAATTTGCATGGTTTCAAGTGGTTTTCAATAATTTTCATGGTTTCAAGTGGATTTCTTTAGTTGTTGTTACATCTCATTTTTTAACTACATGGTATTACTTTCAATGCTTATTTGATCTTACTTCTATTGTTTCATTCTCCATTTATTTCCGGTTTTCAATAATAGTTTCTAATGCATACAATATGGAGCAAGTAATATGAGAAGTGAGACAAATTGAATTACCTATATCTACATGAAATTCTTGAATTGCATGATCTGCATATTCTCTCAATGTTTGGCATCTTTTTCTCATCCTTTCTCTAGCTTTCTCTCATATTTTCTCTATGAATGACAAATTATTTCCTTTTCTAGATCCAAACCTCTAATTTCATGTGTTTGTTGTGAATCCTTGTGTAATTTTCATGCTATGATATTTCTCTATGAATGAATGTTTGTTGTTTTTTTCTACAATCAAGTGTCGACACTAATTTATTTATCGACAACAGAGGCTCAATCAAGCCCTTGATCCATATCATTTACCATTATTAACATTAATAAAATTTAGTAAGGGGGTTGACAGGTTAGAATTTATAATGGGTTGATCGAGCCTTTGGGCTCAATCAAGTCGTTGGTTAACCACGTATACGACTCGATCGAGGGTTACTTTAACGCTCAATTGAGAAATTTGAATTTTGAATTTAAGCGCTCAATCGAGTGTTTAAAGTGCCCTGTCGAGCTCCTAAAGTCCTAAAAGTTACAGTATGAGCACCCCTTTTGCAAATTTCTCTACAACCCCATTTTGTACCTGTTGATGGTGCTAGACCCGCCAACACGTCAAGGGGATATCCCCGTTAAGAAGTCCCAATTAGACCTCACACTGTTTGGTGTAGGAGTCCCAACAATGGGTCGTAAGGTAATGCCTTGACCGCGATGTCACCCAGAGGCAAGTAAGATAACTTTGCAGTAGCAAGGGTGTGACTGATGTAGTGAGTCAAGGAATGACTATGAGAGGTTCCAATACTTCCAAAGGAGAGGAAGGTGAAGGTGAGTTCTAGGTTGAAAGGGATCAGTCCCAACTCGATTAGGAACACATAACACAAAGGACAAGCACAAAATCCGACAGAGCAATCGAAACGAATGCAGAAGTCACAACATACAAGGTAAGATAACATGAACAAAACTCATGGATCAATCTAAGACAAGTGTGATGGTTGATATAACAAGGTTCAGATAAAGGTTTGTCTGGTGTCTGGCAGAGCAGTCGACACAGACGGTGACAACATTAACAACAAATGCAACACATTAACAATAAGATTCATATAATTGCATACAAATAAGTTCATATACAAGTACGTAAGTTAAACAACATATATCATTAAGGCAACTAGAGCAGTCCAACTATAATAACATCATATTCATGAAGATGTGTTGGATTTTATTATATAAAGAAGTGGAAGTCTCAATCATACAATACACCATGTAAACCTGCTAGACCCATCAGTGGAACGTTACAACCACATCCGCCTACTCCTCCAAAGAGATGTACTAGCTTCATGTAGTGGAGAAGCCAAGGTGCGTTACAATATTGTCCAAGCTTTCTTCAAGATAGTCTTAGTAGAAGGTTGGATGACCAAAAGCCCATACAATGAATTATGAGGAACTATTTATAGCAAAGGGTGGGGTGACCCTTGACATTCCCCTTTGTGACAGTTCAACTACCCTCACGACTCTTCACCTACTCTATGAATGTTACATCCAACTATTGACACTCGACTTGCACTTGACATGACTCAACATTACAATGCACATGTACTCATGTGAGACAACATGGCTTGAGAAAGCCTTGTAAGATATCACTGGCACTTGGTCTGTTGTGATGAGACTAACTCTTTGACATGCTTGTGATGGTGAAGTTGGTGAGCTGATGCCAAGCTTGGTTATCCGTGATGATGTGCATGCACCTCATGGTGACATCTTGCTGAAGTGAACTCTTACCTCCATTGCAACCAGTGCATTGGTTCAACCCCTTCATCCAACTCCTTTTCTAACATGCACATGGTCTTCTCGGGTATGGTTGAATCGACAACACAATGATGCACAGTGTTCGTGCTGATCTTCAAGTGTGTGCTGGTGGTCATGCATCAAATTGTCGAAGTACATGTTCAGCCCTAGTTGGACTTGCTTCTTATCTTTGCCTTGGTGAGTGTGTTGAATGGGTTGGATTGCATGTGTGTAATCAACGACATGCATGTTGTTGGATCCCTTGCATGCGATCAACAACATTTCTCACCATGTTTTCTCTGTGTCAACTGCTAGGATATATCCTTAACTCGTATTGGCACAATTTCATCCGCAAGTGCATGTTGCACGCACTATTGTTCCTGTTCCTACTGCAACACATTGGACTGTCTATGCAGCTTCATGTTCTTCCTGAGTTGCTACTTCAACACATGTAACTGCTTTCTTCCATATTATGCCTTCACGCGATCTTCATGTGGTGCCATCACTTCATAGCTTGAGTCTCTGAAGTTGCTTTCAATATCAGTGGATCTACTTGATCTTGCAACTTTGCTCTACCTCTATGTTGTCAACAACCTTCCTCTTGCATTCACTGCGTTCGCTGCATTCGATATGCTACCTTCATCTAATGTTCATGATGTTGCTCACTGTGATGTTGTTGCTTGATGTCCTTATCCATGAAGAACTTGATGTCTCCGTGAGTAGGTAAGCCCGTGGACACTTGATCAACTGCATCCCCAAGAGTTCTTTGAACATTGTCTTCATTTATGCTCTCTTGGAAACCATTGTACCTGTACTGCTGAGAGGCAGATGAACACCTGTGATACCTGGAGACATGGAAATACTCATAGCAAGCAATCAGGCAGTCGAAAACCAAAATGAACATGAGAATTGACTTGCAACATACCTGGGTGAATGATCATGAAGGTTGTGCAATTTCGGCTAGGAGGCTGAGTGACTGGCTGCCAGAGTTGCACAAAAGGTATTCTGGGCTATCTGGGAGGCTGGACTGGCTGCTAGATCTGTAAAATGCACAGTCCAGTTAGGCAGTTGGCTGCTGGGATTGCGCAATGTGTGATTCCAGCTGGGAAAGACTGTTGGCCCAGGGACAAATTTGCACAAATTTTTGGCCCAAGCAGCCACTGACCACCAGAAATACTCAATTCAGTCTAGGAGGCCAGTGCTGGGAAAGAATCTGCAAATCTGGAGAGGAAGGTGAGCCTTCCTTCCCCAGATTGTACAATGCAGTCTTAGTGGGGGCAGAGCCTGGGCCAAGGTTGGCTCGACTCACCAACGGGCAACTGAAAGCAAGTAAGTCAAGGAAATGCATGGCGACACTAAGTGATAGCAGAAGTGATAAATGGTGCATGCAAAACATGAATGGAGATTGAGAAAACAAATCAACATGCATGTGGGTGAGGTCGTTCGCCAATTGGGCGAATGTCCGTGCAAAACAGTTTCATGCATGCGACAATAGTGAGATAGCAACAAAAATTGAAATAGAACTAGGACAAGCTAGAATATATGTAATGACAGTAGAAATTCAAAGAAATCAAGCAAACAACATTCGCACAAGTGAATACTCAAAAAGCGTCAGAAATGTTGAAAAAGAGAAGTTGAGGCCACTTACCTGTGAATAGCTTAGTCGGATGTGTCGAAGACTCCTGGATGTGCTATGGAATGTCAGAGCTCCAAGATTGATGTGAATAAATGAGACCTGATGCGTCGAATAAATAATTTTGGTCTCAAGACGCGAATGCCACAAATTTAGGAAAAAGTGACACTTGGAAGGAAACTTCTAAAGAGCTTTGCATGTAACCCCGGGCTGCTAAAAATAGCTCCCTGAATCATGGGATACATTTTTCATGTTGCCTCTTGCTATTCCGGGAAGATCAAGTTATGCATGCATGCAAGTCAAGTTTCCTTGGTCTTGGGTGGAACTAATCAACCAGACTGTCCATGCATGCCAATGCTCAAATGCTTGGGAAAAATGTGCATTCCTAACTGTAAGCTGGGCTGACTGCCTAAGGGGATTGCTCAATTTCTGGGCTGAACGACTTGTTGGTGGGAAAAATTGTGCAATTCCTGCTAGGAGGGTTGGTTGGCATGATTGTGCAATCTAGGAGACCAACAGGCTGTCAGAGAGGATTGCGCAATTCCTGGAGGAAAAGGCTAGTTTACCTCCACGAATGTGTAATTTTCAAGGGGAAGCTTCTCAACTTGCTGATAGACCAAGTACGGGTAAGCAGCGTGTGAGGGGAATGGATTGAGTGTGTTCGAGAGGCTACCTTTGTGCAAGGAAAGCACTGAAGCTTGAGTACTTGACAAAGTAAGACAAAGTGCTGTGTAAGGTTGGTAGGGAGGCTCCAAAATAGGTTAAGGCAAAATTTTGGAGGGTGGTTGTAGACGCTACAACACTTGGCGACACATTGGTAGAACTCCAGTTCTTTGCATAGACCTTGTTCGTGAAAAGCAAGTCTAACACCTCCAGAATTATTGTTCAGTTCTTCGCTCATCTTGGTTTCACACTAACTTGATTATAAGATGTAGCATATGCAAGCCCTTGGTCGATTGACACACATTCCAAGCCAAGGCAACATAGTTGTTTCGATTGGGGTTGAGGGTTGTCAGAGTCTAAGTTTCATCTCTGGTGTTTCTCCACTGCCAGCAGGCCTAGACAGTACCCCTATTGAGTCACATAGGAATACAAGCATGGCTCTGCTACTAGCGAGTCTAGTCAGTACCTCGACGGAGTTACTTGCATCACCTCCCTACAGAGGAAGTCTTTCTCTTCTTTCACCTTATTCATTTTTCATTTTGAATTTTTTGACTTTTCATTTTCACTGTGCATAGCACTTATTCATTTTAAAGGCGAAAGATGGATCCTGACTTATTGAGAGCAGAGGAGGTTGTTCCAACAGAGTAGTAGTTTATTATATCTCTGACATGTCTGTTAAGTTGTTCCCCCTCACCTTACTCTACTTAACTGAGATGACAAGGGTTAACCCAAAAACAATTGACTAGAGAAGGTGACACCAGTTAGCGTGCAATCGTTGTGTTTACACCAAGGTTCACTTCGAATAATACATATTTTCCTTCGACGTATCATGGACTAAGAGTAACAAGTTCATCATACAGAGGTAAGATGACAGATAACCAAGTAGCAATAGTTGTACAAACCCTCTTGTACTTTACCCAGCTCCTTTCATGAGTCACACATGGTTTCATGCAAACTAACCTATGAACGAACGAAACAAGCAAGAAAGAAAATCAAGAGCAAAATTAAAAGTGAAAGAAAAACAAGTAAGCACACAAACAAGCAAGCAAAACATGAAAGTAAACAAGCATGCAAGCAAACAACTGAAAGCAAACACTACTCCTATTCCTACACTAACGGTGCATATGCCTGATCACATGAAGTGATACTTCCAATGTAGCCACCAACACATTGGTAGACCCATGTGGGTGAAGGCTTGGTCTGCGAGTAACCCAGTTGTGTGGACCAGCATACAAGAAAGATATGGCAGTGAAGACAACCACATTTCATGTTTCAAAGTGCCCATGAGACATAAGTGAGTGCATGTGCAAGATGGACAAATCATGGACTTATCACGGTGTTGTGTGACACTATGTGCAACTTTGAAGCAAAAGCACACTCTTGACTAAGACATGCAAGCAAATGAAAGAAACAAATATAACTTGCATCACGCATGATTGCTTACAATGCAAGACTCCTCCAATGCATGAGCAATGGGATCATTCAGTTCGAGTGGAGAAAATGTGATTTGTGTGTGAGATGGATCTTCAATGCATACAGACGAGTGATGAGGAGCCTTGGGTGATTGAACATTTTCATGATTGGAAGTGAGGTTGACCCCAAGAGAGTGAGGGCCTGACATAACCATCAGCTCAGGCTGAAGTGCCTCGACAGTCTTGGGTGTCTCAACTTCATCATCACGTAGATCATCATAAACTGGTGGCTTTGAAAGATCAACTGCAATAGATTCATGATCATCATAAAAAATGGAAGAAAATGGACATGATCGCCATGATCAGAAAAATCAATGAATTCTCTGGCATCCTCATGATCAAGTGAATCAAACAGAGGGGTAGATGAAAAGTGAACGAACTCGTCCTCTGTGTTTATGGAAAAGACAGATGAAGGATCAAGTGGATCATCAATGAATAACTTATCCTCTCTGTTGTCGAATGATGGACTAGCATCCAGTGAGTCCTACGAGTGATCAACAATGGGTGCATCTGTAGATGAAGACACACATACAAAATCATGGATGGAAGGTTAACCAAAGAAGCTAGGAAGGAATGGAGGGGGATCAGACAGAAGGAAGTCATCGTTTGTCGAGTGTTGATGTTCAAGCTCCCACTCATACTCTTCATGAATGACAATGCATGTTGGTTGCGCAACAACAACTCCGTCAGTGGGTTGTTCCTCGTGTTCACAACAGGTGAAGAGTCTAGAATGGATGAACACAAGACATAATCATCCGGAGGAACACCTGAGTGCGAAGACGGAGGTCGAAGAAAAGCATGCATATGGGAACTCGAAGGAATCATAACCAACTCTACACAAAAATTAAGTGGAGTGATGTTGGGGGGTTGTGAAGAATGAACAAATGTGTGAACATGATCCTCAACATCACTGGGCGATGGTGGAACTGTTGAATGAAAGGGAGGCGGCCAATCCATTGAGACAGTGCCTGCTCCCACATGGGATTGCGTAGTTCCATCAACGAAGAAGGTTGAGTGAGGCTTGATATCAAGCTTTCTCTTGGGATGGGCAGATTTCTTAAGACAGTACTCGAATCGATCCCAGGGCTAAGTGAACTTCATCTGGATCTTCAGAGATTGATACTGTAAGTCACGGAAGCGTTGCCAAAAATCAATAACATATTCATGCG
The DNA here is from genome assembly GCA_000404065.3 of Pinus taeda. NCBI lineage: Eukaryota > Viridiplantae > Streptophyta > Pinopsida > Pinales > Pinaceae > Pinus > Pinus taeda. Next base: position 67,211 of record APFE030167763.1, read on the forward strand.
GAGCCCTCTGTTGCTATAACAGTTTTCGGTCAAGATGGTTTGGATCAAAATGATGGAATGTGTCTTCAATAAGATCATAGAAGTGCTCACATGAGTGTATGGTGTCAGTCGATAGGCTGACCACCCAACGAAATGGGGATTCGCAAAGTGTGAATGCAAACAGAAGACCCGTTTGTTTTTCAGTTTACTCATCTTCCTCATAGATCATGGAAACGAAGTTATGAAAGTGCTTAGTGCTAGGCCACTTTGCCTTCACCATTGTATGTGTGAGTGGGAAAGAGATTGAAAAGCTTCCCTGAAATGGAGACATCTTCACGATTCAAAAAACACCTCGAGGGAAGAAGAATGCAAGATTCCATGAAAGATATGCAAAGGTTCAAAATTGGATGAGAGGAAACTGCTTGTCATCAGGCCTTCCTTCTAGCGCCAAAAATTTTTACAGTGCTGGACCCACCAACATGTCAAGGGGATCTCCTAGGTAAGAAGTCCCAATTAGACTTCATACCATTTGGTGTAGGAGTCCCAGCAGTGGGTTGTAAGGTAATGTCTTGACCGCGATGTCGCACAGAGGCAAGTAAGATAACTTTGTCAGTATCAAGGGTGTGACTGATGCAGTTAGTCAAGGAATGAGTATGATAGGTTCCAATACTTCAAAAGGAGAGGAAGGTGAAGGTGAGTTCTAGGTTGAAAGGGACCAGTCCCAAGTTGGTTAGGAACACACAACACAAAGGACGTGCAAAAATTCTGGTAGAGCAGTTGACACAGATGTGACAGTCACATATACAAGGTAAGATAACACGAACAAAACTCATGGATCAATCCGAGATGAGTGTGACGGTTGATATAACAAGGTTAAGAGAAAAGTCTGTCTGGCGTTCAGCAGAGCAATTGACACGAACGGTGACAACATTAACAACATATGCAACACATTAATGACAAGATTTATATAATTGCATACAAATCAGTTCATATACAAGTATGTAAGTTAAACAACATATATCATTAAGGCAACCAAAGAATTCCAACTAAAATAACAACATATGCATGAAAATGTGTTCGATTTTATTATATAAAGAAGTGTAAGTCTCAATCATACAATACACCATGTAAACTTGCCAGCCCCATTAGTGGAATGTTACAGTCACATCTTCTTGCTCCTCCAAAGATATGTACTAGCTCTGTGCAGTGGAGAAGCCAAGGCGCATTACAATACTATCCAAGCCTTCTTCAAGATAGTCATAGTAGAAGGTTGGTTGACCAAAAGCCCATACAATGAATTATGAGGGACTATTTATAGCAAAGGGTGGAGTGATCCTTGACATTCCCCTTTGTGTCAGTTCAACTACCCTCATGACTCTTCACCTACTCTATGGCTGTTACATCTAATTGTTGACACTCAACTTGCACTTGACATGACTCAATATTACAATGCACATGTATTCATGTGAGACAACATGGCTTGAGAAAGCCTTGCAAGACATCATTGACACTCAGTCTGTTGTGATGAGACCAACTCTTTGAAATGCTTGTGATGGTTAAGGTGGTGAGCTGATGACAAGCTTAGTCATTCACGATGATGTGCATTCACCTCATGGTGACATCTTGCTAAAGCGAACTCTTGCTTCCGTTGCAACCGGTGCATTGGTTCGGCCCCTTCATCCAACTTGTCTGCTAACATGCACATGGTCTTCTCGGGTATGGTTGAATTGGAAACACACTGATGCATAGTGTTTGTGTTGATCTTCAAGTGTGTTTTGGTGGTCATGTGCATCAACTTTTCAAAGTACATGTTCAGCCCCAGTTGGACTTGCTTCTTGTCTTCGCCTAGGTGAGTGTGTTGAATGGGTTGGATTGCATGCGTGCACTTAACGACATGCATGCTGTTGGATCCCTTGCATGTAATAAAAAACATTTCTCACCATGTTTGCTCTGTGTCAGCTGCTGGGATAGATCCTTAACTCGTACTGGCGCAGTTTCATCCGTGAGTGCATGTTGCGTCCACTACTGTTCCTGTTCCTGCTGCAACTCATTGGACTGTCTGTGTAGATTCATGTTCTTCCTGAGTTGTTGCTTCAACACATGCAACTCCTTCTTTCTTCCATCTTCTACCTTCATGTGATCTTCATGTGGAGCTGTCAATTCATAACCTGAGTCTCAGAAGTTGCTTTCATTATCAGTGGATCTGCTTGATCTTGCAAATTTGCTCAGCCTCTATGTTGTCAACAACTTTCCTCTTTCATTCGTTGTGTTCGCTGCATTTGGTATGTTTCCTTTAGCTATTGTTCATGATGTTGCTCGTTGTGATGCTACTGCTTGATGTCCTTGCCCATGAAGAACTTGATGTTTCCGTGAGTAGGTAAGCACATGGACACTTGATTGACTGCATCCCCAAGCGTGCTTTGAATGATGTCTTTGTCTCTACTCTCTTAGAAACCATTGCACCTATACTGCTAAGATGTAGATGAACGCTTGTGATACCTGGAGACATGGAAACACTCATAGCAAGAAATCGGTCAGTTGAAAACCAAAATGAACATGAGAACTGACTTGCAACATACCTGGGTGAATCATTATGAAGGTTGTGCAATTTCAGCTGGGAGGTTGAGTGACTGGCTGCCAGAGCTGGGCAAAAGGCAGTGTGGGCTGTCTGGGAGGCTAGACTAGCTGCTGGATCTATGAAATGTTCAATCTAATTGAGCAGTTGGCTACTAGGATTGCGCAATGTGCGATTCCAATTGGGAGAGATTACTGGCCCAGGGACGAATTTGCGCAAATTTTTGGGCCAAGCAGCCACTGACCTCTAGAAATGCGCAATTCAGTCCAGGAGGCTAGTGCTGGGTAAGAATGCACAAATTTGGAGAGGAAGGTGAGCCTTCCTTCCCTAGATTACACAATGCAGTCTTGGTGGGGGTAGAGCCTGGGCCAAGGTTGGCCCAACCCACTGACGGGAAACTGAAAGCAAGTAAGTCAATGAAATGCATGATGACACTAAGTGATAGCAGAAGTGATAAACAGTGCATGCAAAACATGAATGGAAGATTAAGCAAACAAATCAACATGCATGTGGGTGAGGTCATTCGTCGGTTGGGCGAATGTCCATGCAAAACAGTTTCATGCATGCGACAACAGTGAGATAGCAATGAAAATTGAAACAGAGCTAGGATAAGCTAGAATATATGTAAACAACAGTAGACATTCAAAGAAATCAAGCAAACAACACTCACACAAGTGAATTCACAAAAAGCGATAGAAATGATGAAAAGACAAGTTGAGGCCACTTACCCATGAATAGTTGAGTCAGATGTGTCGAAGAGTCCTAGATGTGTTGTAGGATATAAGAGCTCCAATATCGATGTGAATAAATGAGCTCTGATGCGTCAAATAAATAAGTTTGGTCTCAAGACAGCATGCCACAAATCTCGAAAAAAGCAACACTTGGAGGGAAACTTCTAAAACAACTTTGCATGTAACCCTGACTGCTAAAAGTATCTCCCTGAATCATGGGATACCTTTTGCATGTTGCCTCTTACTATTCTAGGAATATCAAGTTATGCATGCATGCAAGTCAAGTTTCTTCGGTCCTCAGTGGAACTGGTCAACTGGACTGTCCATGCATGCCAATGCTCAACTGCTTGGGAAAATTGTGCATTCCTGACTATAAGTTGGGCTGACTGCTAAAGGGGATTACACAATTTCTTGGCCTAGCAACTGACTGCTACCCATATTTGAGCAAATCCTGGGCTGAACTGCTTATTGGTGGGAAAAATTGTGCAATTCCTGCTGGGAGGGTTGGCTGGCAAGATTGCGCAATCCAGGAGACCAGTAGGTTGTCAGAGTGGATTGCACAATTCCTGGAGGGAAATGTTGGTTTCCCTCCAGGAATGTGCAATTTTCAAGGGGGAAGTTGCTTAGCATGCAGTTGGACCAAGTCCGAGTAAGCAACCTGTGAGGGGAATGGATCAACTGTGTTCGATAAACTGCCTTTGTGCAAGGAAAGCACTGAAGCTTGAGTACTTGATGAAGTAAGACAAAGTGTTGTGTAAGGTTGGTAGGGAGGCTCCAAAACAGGCTAAGGCAAAATTTTGGAGGGTGTTTGTAGCCGCTACAACAGTTCCCTATCAGATTTAAGGTAAAATTTGTCCTTACATGGTGGAGTTGATCATGTTGGATTCGTGAAATAATCCTCCATCCAATGGCATATGAATTTGACACTTTCAAGTTCATATGATATTTTTCGTCTAGTTTCTTTTAAACATAACACTTGACTTTTTTTGGATAGTTTTAAAGCGGATGAGTAAAAAATTAATAATATAAAATATATACAACGAAAAAAATTCAAAAAATACTACTATCTACGTTTATGAGTCCTCTTCAAAAGGGTACTCTTGGCTTTTCAATTTATTTAAAGAGTTGAAAAAAATATCACTGTGTCTCCAAAATGCAATTGAAATATTACTTTGCCAACTTCAAAAAGTAATTTAAAAAATATAATTTTGCATACAAAAAAAAATTAATATGAAAAACTTAGTTATCTTTGTGTAGATCATGCTTATATATAGATAGATAGATAGTACACATTTTAAATTAAGTTATGCTACGTGAACACACACATACCTCTTAAATTTTGTGAAAATTGGAAAGGACATATAATGCATTTAATGGAAACTTGAGAGATTATATAACACTTTTTTTTTTGCAAAAATTATCATTATGACAAGAACATAATTTTCCACATATTGTCTTTTTACTCTGAATCAAAATTCACAATGCTTATATAAATGTTGAGAATTGTATTTCGATAAATAAAAAAAACCTTAAAATTTCATACCACATTTAACCTAAAAATATAATTCATATTTATACTTTTCACCCAAAATTATACATATATTTTATAAAAAAGTTATAAAATATATAAATTTGAATCCATCACAATTATTCATACATAATTTCCATATTTAACAAATTTTAAATGTACCAAAGTTTTCAATATTAAAAATAAAAAACCATAGATATAAAGTTAATGTTTTAGCTAGCCATATCAAGGAAATGTATCAAAACATTGTAGGAATGAAACTCATATAGAAGGCAACTTTGATCCTCAGGGGTAGTAATAACATGTTTCCCTTAAAAAAAAAATAGATATTAAAGCTTACAAAAATATACATATTATACCCCTTAAATTTAAACCTAAACATATATTTTAATCAAATCATATCATCTCATCTCGTTTCATAATTTAAATTTAAAACTCATCATCCATACCATATTATGTGTCAACCCTATTTAGTTTGTGATTTTTGTGGACACTCTCATGCCTAAAATGTAATTCATAGTAAAAACATACCAATGCCAATTAAGGTTGTGTGGGGATAAAGCATTTTGAGAAAACTTTTGTGGAGACAAAATTAGGTTGGACTTTCATATTCCAATGTTGAGCCTTTTTTATATCACTACATTGGAATATTAAAGACTTATCAATGGGGATAAAGCATTTTGACAAAGCTTTTATCGACAAAATTAGCTTGGACTTCCATATTCCAATGTTCATCTTTTTTAATTGACAGTGATACTTAGTGGCAACTTTATTTTTTTTGGTAGTCCCTTGAACATAAGTTGAATTCGTGCATAAACTCATCGTATTTTATCCGCAGTTTTAGGATTTTATAAATTGGAAATTAAAACATTAAATGTGATGAATCTAGTGATTTAGGTTGTGGGTTTAAAATCAACCACCATCGATTTTTATAAAGAAAATTTTAAAGATTTATATTTAACTTGGTGAATTTTTTAATAATTTTTAAAATGTCAAAAGGTGTAATGATATTTTGTAAAATTATTTAAGGATTTTATATAGTTTGAACAAAGTTTGGGTGATTTTTAGATTAAAATATTTTTTATATTATAAAAATTGGATAACTAAAATGGAAATGGGAGAATATGTTTTTGGAAAAAATAAATGGAAAATTAGTTTATGAGTGAAATTTAGCCCCTAAAATTTTTCTAAGTCTTATATGTTGTTGCTTTATTTAGGCACCATTTCTTAGATTTATCTTTAAAAATTACGTAGCTTCGTGTAGGTAGTTAAGCATTTTTTTTACAAATAAATTCCTTAATGAATAAATTTAATTCTCCATTTCGTATACAGATTATATTATTTTTAGTGAGTAAATTAGGCACATTATATTACTTGAGCAAAATAAAACATACATCATATCTTATGCTTATTGGTGTTTCACTCGGGAAACCAGACTAGTGGCAAAATAATAGATTTTTTTTCATTTATATTATATGTAATGTGTAACAAAACTAAAGAGATAATAAAACTTAAAACAATTAAATAGTTTAACCATACCAACAATATTTATGAAGTTAACTAGACTACTAGTATCATATTTAAACAAAAAGTTAAGAAAACTAATCTACATCAAACGAGTGTTGACCTACAGGGCTTCATGTATATCACCCTCTTCCTCAAAGGTGGAGAACTCAAGGTATGATAGTTTCTTGGCAATGATTGAAACTCTATCAATCAACTTTCTAGCACGTCGTTGCATTTTGTCAATGCATAGGGAATTTCCTATTGAGTTTCAAGATTTCTACCAATACTTTCCCCATGATAATTTTTAGTTGCCAATAAATGTTCACAATATGCATAGACCTTGTTTATTTGGTTCTAGTATTGCTCATTTCTGCCACCTAGCTCCCAATTCACTCTTCAACCTCTACTTAGTGATGAAGCATCATTAAAGTTTTGATTCTTGCTTTGCCTCTTCAATTTCTCTGTGAATGTGAGGAGGGGCAAATTGAAGATAAAAAACAGTTAATCTCTCTACCTCACGTTGGGCCCTAGAACTGGAAAGGGGATGCTGAGAGAACTTACTGCAATAATTACCAAAGCAACTAGATGAACCAATGTGTCTGAGAGTACAACTAAAATAGAGGTCGAGAATCGAGGAGAGTAGAAAAAGATTGGAATGTCCGTGAAAGGGTGAAATAAGGGACACTTGGAGTGAGCCAGACACCAAGAATATAACGAGCAGTGGAAGGGAGCATGAGTGTGGAAAGGCCTAAGAAAGACATCAATGAGAAAGGATAAGTGACACTATAAACATGAAAGAATAAGGGGAAACAACAATACAAACTAGAAAAAGAGCGTGCGTGAACTAAACCCAACCATAGCAAAGAAAAATATGCTTAAGGAAATCTTAGATTAGAGTGCAAAGAGGAGAACTTAAAAATAAAACAAAACCTAGAGGTTTAACAAGTAGAGGGAGCCACCAAGTAAAAGATAATGAAGTTAAAATGTAGTAGAAATAAAGATCAAGGCCTACGTTTCTACCTTGCAGACCTCACACTTGAAGCAACCACTTGGAGGAATGAAGTTGAAATCCTAAAGAAAGTGTGGGAGATAATTCAATGAGAACAATTCATCCAAATAGTTATTGTTCATTGATTTGTTATTCTAAACCTTATCACAAACATATCTCAATATTATGCTTTAGTGAGGTTTCTAGCACTAATGAACTATTATTAATGACCTAGGTAAAGTGGTTGTTAATCTAAACCTCTTATGCCTCTTTCCATCATGTTTCATAAAATTGTTTTGATCACTCATGATTGTCACACAATATGAAGAGATATACAAATTAAATTCTTAATAAACTTCATAAGCTAAGTTTTTTTTCAAAATAAATTAAAATTAAAATATTATAAAAACTAAATAAACTAAAAAATATGGTTAAAACAACTTTTAAAGCGCATGAAAACTCTTATGAATTCAAAGTGATTCAATTTGGCCAAACTAATGTCCAACAAACTTTACAAACACCCTTACATGAACGTTTCAAAGAAGTTCATACTTATATTATTCACGAATATTTTTTTCAACAACAAAACCGGGAAAAAAAACAACGTAAACCTATAGAAAAAGCACTAGCCCTCTTAAAAGACGACCAATTATATGATAAAATGTCAAAATCTTCGTATGATAAGGAAAAATTGAAATTGAAGTATCTAGGCCATATGATTTTAAGGGAGGAGTCAAAACTAGTCCAAATAAATTGGAGGCAATCGCAAAATTGTTAAAACCAAAGCACGTATATAAAATAAGGGGATCTTTAAGGTTAATGAAATATTATTAAAGATTTGCAAAAAGTTATAGTCTCGTGGCAGGTTCACTTTAAAATTGGCTAAGTGAAAAATTATTCACAAAAAATTGTTTAGAAACATTAAATAAATAAAGTAATGTTATTTATTTTGATTTCGGTATAGGGTATTTGAAAGGGAAAAATAAATTCTAAACAAAAATTTGAAATCCATTTATTACTAGGAGTTTTGAACTATGAGAAATAAATTGGTAAATAATATTAAAAGTAAGATTTAAATCTTATAAATAACAATTTTATTCAATATCATATATAACATAAGATATTAATTAGCTTTAAGGGTTAGTTCAGTTGGTCGAGTTTTCATTGTTAAGATTTTGCTAGTTGGGAGGTCACGAGGTCAAATCTCCTCGACGCCCTACCCTTGGGATTAAGCTCTGCTTGTTTGGCTGATGGGTAGGTCCCTTCAAATTGATCTGCTTGGATTTTGTGTGAATGTAGATGTAGCAGGCTGATGGGTAGATCTCTTCAAATTGATCTACTTGGATTTTCTTGTGAATGTAGATGTAGCAAGCCGATGGGTAGATCCCTTCAAATTGATCTGCTTGGATTTTCCTGTGAATGTAGATGTAGTGGGCCGATGGGTAGATCTCTTCAAATTGATCTTGTGTGAATGTAGATGTAGCGGGCTGATGGGTAGATCTCTTCATATTGATCTGCTTGGATTTTCTTGTGAATGTAGATGTAGCAGGCCGATGGGTAGATCCCTTCAAATTGATCTGCTTGGATTTTCCTGTGAATGTAGATGTAGTGGGCCGATGGGTAGATCTCTTCAAATTGATCTGCTTGGATTTTCCTGTGAATGTAGATGTAGCGGGCACCCAGTGTCCGTGAAACGCCCTTACAAAAACCATAAGATATTAACCACAAAACAATATAAATTGTAACCTTTCATTTTAAAATCACAAAAAACTACAACATAGTAGAAGGTACATTTTTATGAAAAGACCCGATGGGTAAATCCTTTCAAATTAATCTACCTAGATTTTCTTGTAAATGTAGAGGTAGCGGGCTAATGGGTAGATCCCTTCAAATTGATTTGCCTGGATTTTCCTGTGAATGTAGATTGAGCGGCCACCCAATGTCTGTGAAATACCCTTAAAAAAACCATAAGATATTAACAACAAAACAATATAAATTGTAACCTTTAATTTTGAAATCACAAAAAAAATGAAATATGCATTTTCATAAAAAAAAAACAAAGATATATCATTGTAGCAACCACGCAATGTCCATAAAACACCCTTAAAAAAACATAAAATATTACAAAAAAAAAACAAAAACGCTGTAACTTTTAATTTTAAAATCACAACAAAAAATTTTAAAATCACAACAAAAAATACAACATAGCGGAAGATGCATTTTCATGAAAGACAGATATATCATTGTAACGGCGACCCAATGTCCCCGTGAAACACCCTTTAAAAAAAACCATAAAATATTAACCACTCTTAAATAAATAAAATTGTAACTTGTAATTTCAAAATGAAAAAAAAAAAAAAAAATACAACATAGTGGAGAGTGCATCTTCATAAAAAGACAAAGATATACCTATTCCCGTATTCAAAAGTTTGAATTAAAAACATTAAAATAAACTCATGATTCTCCATTAGCGAGATATATGGTTTTTTTTTTTTAATTTATTACACGGAAGGCGTTCTTTTAGGATGGCTCCCCACCAACCTTCTCTGTCTGTCGAAGGCTAAAGCTGCCAGGTGTTACGGAATAATTGGCCTCGGTTCGAACCTCGAAACTCCCTCTGCCGGTGTTCCTAGATGGCACGCTACGAACGGCCGACGCGAGGCGGTAAACCGAAGAAAAGAATATGTAACCCTTTTATCGGACATTTCTTGTCTGATTCTCTACAGGTTTCGGCTATCGGGTATTGATTCCTGCGACGAAATTTTCAGGTATTTATTTCAGCAAATGCCATGGGCGCGAACATGTCCGCGAAGCCGCTAAACCGTTTTTATTTATTGCCGTTGTGTAAAGAGTCCACAATTTTGCATGGACGAATTCCTATCAGAATTTAGGGGAAAAAATTTAAGAAATCTGAGTGTGCAATTGTTTACATAGTTTTAGCACCATTAAAAATCAAATCTTGAGACCATAGATATCTAAAATCTTGAAGCTTTTACTCTGAGCCACCAAATTCTTAAATTTTGATAGCTATAATTCAAATTTTCAAACGCTGAAAAGAAATAACTCAAATTTTCAAAAACTTAAACAAAATTATATCTGATTCTTTATTTTATAAATGCATTAGGTCAAATTGATAGATTCAAAGTTAGAATTTGTATTGTTTTCTGGGTGAAAAGCAGGGCCTCTATATTTGAGAAATGCATTGGGTCAGATTGACAGGTTCAAGGCTGTTTTTCTTTTTGCCTGCTTTTCTTATTGCCTGCGAGAAACATATAAATTCCAGATTTTACTGCACGTAGGCGTGTCAGGCACCATCCACTTTTAAATTACATCCATCACAAGTTTTTGGTAATTGTGATAAGATGTGTTATTCATTTTTAAAATATAAAAGAAAGAAAAAAGAAAGAAAGTGTTTTAATGTCTATAACGTTAGAAATAGTTTATGGGACAGATTGCTTCTTCATGTGCTTGATGTATTTGGTTTTTTTGTTGTTGTAAAGTTTCACAATAAATGCTTCGAGTTTCTCAAAGAACCCCTCGCTAAATAGATTAACCCAAGAGCTAGCTATCAGCGTATCTGCATAACTTTCATTGTTGTCTTTGAACCGAGCTTCTCAACAAACCCCTCGCTAAATAAATTATCCCAAGAGCTAGCTGCCAGCGTATCTACATGACTTTCCCTGTTGTCTTTGAACCGAGCTTCTCAACAAACCCCTCTTTCATTGTTGTCTTTGAACCGAGCTTCTCAACAAACCCCTCGCTAAATAGATTATCCCAAGAGCTAGCTGCCAGCGTATCTACATGACTTTCCCTGTTGTCTTTGAACCGAGCTTCTCAACAAACCCCTCGCTAAATAGATTATCCTAAAAGCTAGCTGCCAGCGTATTTGCTTTATTTATTGTCGTTGTGTAAAAAGTCCACAATTTTGCATGGACGAATTCCTATCAAAATTTAAGGGAAAAAATTTAAGAAATTTGAATGTGCAATTGTTTACATAGTTTTGGCACCATTAAAAATCAAACCTTGAGGACATAGATATCTAAAATCTTGAAGCTTTTACTGTGAGCCACCAAATTCTTAAATTTGATAGCTATAATTCAAATTTTCAAACACTGAAAAAAATAACTCGAATTTTCAAAAATTTAAACAAAATTATCTCTGATTCTTTATTTCTTTATTTCATAAATGCATGGGGTCAAATTGATAGATTCAAAGCTAGAATTTGTATTGTTTTCTGGGTGAAAAGCATGGCCTCTATATTTGAGAAATGCATTGGGTCAGATTGACATGGCCTCTATATTTGAGAAATGCATTGGGTCAGATTGACAGGTTCAAGGCTGTTTTTCTTTTTGCCTGCTTTTCTTATTGCCTGCGAGAAACATATTAATTCCAGATTTTATTGGTATTTTTTCTGCACGTAGGAGTGTCAGGCACCTTCCACTTTTAAATTACATCCATTTGAATGGGAAGATCACAAGTTTTTGGTAATTATGATGAGAAGTGTTATTCATCTTTAAAATATAGAAGAAAGAAAAAAAAAAAGAAACTGTTTTAATGTCCACAACGTTAGAGATAGTTTATGGGACAGATTGCTTCTTCATTTTCTTGATGTATTTAGTTTTTTGTTGTTGTAAAGTTTCACAATAAATGCTCCTAGCTTCTCAACTATGGGACAGATTGCTTCTTCATTTTCTTGATGTATTTGGTTTTTTGTTGTTGTAAAGTTTCACAATAAATGCTCCGAGCTTCTCAACAAACCCCTCGCTAAATAGATTATCCCAAGAGCTCAAACCCCTCGCTAAATAGATTATCCCAAGAGCTAGCTGTCAGCTTATCTGCATAACTTTCCTTGTTGTCTTTGAACCGAGCTTCTCAACAAACCCCTCGCTAAATAGATTATCCCAAGAGCTAGTTGCCAGCGTATCTACATAACTTTCCTTGTTGTCTTTGAACCAAGCTTCTCAACAAACCCCTTGCTAAATAGATTATCCCAAGAGCTAGTTGCCATGGATCTACATAACTTTCCCTGTTGTCTTTGAAGGCCTCACATTCTAAAATGAAATGTTTTTATGTTTCCACTTTTCCGGAAGAACAAAAAATGCATACTTTTTCCTCCCTCACTTCTTTTGGCATTTTTCAGCGTCATGTTTCACAACGAAGTTGATGAGAATTATTCCTTAATTGAGCAATAAGAATTTTGGCTCTCCAATGGGATATTGATTTCTATGTATGCTTTTGGTTGATGACTATGAGTGGGATTAAACACTTCAATATAGTATTTTTTCTTTCTTCCTAGGTCCTTATTCCAAGTATGCTTGTGGAACTTATCCATAACAAATGTTGTTAACTCTTCGTTGTTTATGGGACAGTCATTCAAGCAAATACCTCATTTACTAAACCATTTGTTATTTTGCTGCATCCAAGATTTTTTTCTATTACACAATCTGTCATTAAAGACAACCTTAGGCCATCTACTCTTTTCCATTTGCTCATTTTTTTTTTAAATATCTTATGACTCGCACCATAGCAATTGCTTCAATAGGAGAAGAGCTTTTATCTCTTTGTTGTTTATGGGATAGGCGTTCAAGCAAATACCTCATTTACTAAACCATTTGTTATTTTGCTGCATCCAAGTTTTTTTTTTCCACTGGACAATCTGTCATTAAAGACAACCTTAGGTCATCTACCCTCTTCCATTTGCTCAATTTTTTTTAAATATCTTATGATTTGCACCATAGCAATTGCTTCAATAGGAGCATCCCTTGTTTGAATGGGGCATGTCACAATTTTACGGTATTTATAGCCGATTTCAATCACTTTTTAAATGGGATAGAACCACAGCGAGAATGGAACCCTCTTGGATGACTTAATACATCATTGATCTTACCAGTGGGATAGAACCACCGGCAAGAGTGGAACTTGTTAGATGACTTAATACATCGTTAATATTTTTTTTCTATAGGTAGGAAAATTTATCATAACTTAATTGTCAAATCAACAGTGGGGACAACTATCTCTCGCTGCTAACCGTGAATGCAGGCTAACTCATCATTGTTATTCAAGGAAAACAACGCCACCTGGAATAACTCATTGGTGGTGTGTAAGGGGGCAATGTTTCACTTCTCCCGGATCCCTGTGAGTCTTGGGCCGTTAACCTGTGTCCTAAAAAGATGAGCTCTTAGCCAAACAAAAATAATTTTAAAACATACTTCACGCCCACTACATTGTTAATCTTCCCAATAAATAAAAACTTAATCATCAAACTTTTGCATCCTAAATTATTTTCAAATATCAATAGTTAATTGAATCAAATACATTAACCAGATCTAACATGTATGATCATTTGGAATGCGTTAACAAAATGTGGACAATCCTATAATCACGGTTTAGAATGATCTACGCTGCCTTGAATCCCTTGCAATATTAAGTTGGCCACCTAAAATATTATTTGAAATGATTTTAAATTTTCAAGGTATTTAAGGGAATCATATGCATAAAATGTTTGTTGTGATTTACATGTTGTTGGCAATTTTCATATTCGTCAGGAATGATTTCTTGCAATTTCATAAATTATCTTGGTAATGTTGAAGGTTGGGTCTCAATTTTGCTATGAGTTATCATTTACAATGTGTTTTTCATTGTTGTTTTGACACTTTATTTATATTTCATAAATTATCTTGGTAATGTGGAAGACGGGCTCTCAATTTTGCTATGAGTTATCATTTACAATGTGTATTTCGTTGTTGTTTTGTCAGACACTCTATTTATATTTCATAAATAATCTTGGTAATGTTAAAGGTTGGGTCTTAATTTTGCTATGAGTTATCATTTACAATGTGTTTTTCATTGTTGTTTTATCGAATACTTTATTTATATTGGACTTTCAATCCTAAATACTTGTAGGGATTACGAATTCCTTTTTCCATGCTTGAGCAAATAATATCTAACTTTAAATATGATAATCATTGGTGATCATTTGGCTCTGATTTCCAAGCTACTTGTCTTTATCATTTAAGATTCTCTATTATATAAAACTTTATAGCCACAAATCTTTCAAATAGGGAACTTTTAGTGTTTGTAGACAAGGCATGTAGTGTGTGCCATTTCACTATTTGTCAGGTATAGTTTGAGTGGAGTGTTAAAACTATTTTTCCATCTTACCAAGGCATTTTTGTTCCATGTTTAGGCATTAGTGACATGTTCATGTTCATATGGTTAGACCATTTGTAATTTTCCATTCATTGTCTTAGATTTGGCTAATGCTAGTGACTACTAATTATACTTGTCAACAAATTCTTACCTTTTTTTGCTGGAGGTGTTTTGAGAAACACGCCCCAATGCCAAGGGTTGTGTTGCATATTGCAAACTTCATTTAGGTTAGTTGTCAAGTCTAGGGGTAATTATTTTTCCAACTTCACTTGAGACTTGTACTCGATCTCATTCGTTCCAGATTATTTCCATTCAGGCGGGGTGTACCACAACATGAAGGGAACTATAGTGGATGATTGTCATGGAAAATTTTAGGGGCGAATGTTCGCCTTTAGGCGAAATTAAGGGGTTTTAAATTTTTAGTGGGCGAATATTTTGTATCATAGTACATTTTTACAAATCACCTCAAATAGCCCACCTTATTTTAAGGGAGAGGGTAAAAAAGGTAAATTTAGCCCTTGAAATTAGGAGTTACAACCTTCCATTCACCCATTTTCAAGAATAGGTTTTATTTAAGTGAATCCTATGGGCCAAAGGACCAAATACCATATTTATAAAAGAGGTATGGTAAATTAATAAAAATATAAATAAATGAGAGGTATGGTAAATAAATAAAGCATTTTTTATATTTACTCCATAAGTCACTTTATATACATGCAAGGGTGTAAACAAATAAAAATATAAGTAAAGTGGAGGTATGGTAAATAAATAAAACGTCTTTTTATACTTACTCAAAAGGTATGGTAAATAAATAAAAATATAAATAAACTAGACGCATGGTAAATAAATAAAACCTCTTTTTATATTTAGACCATAACCCTCGTTCTATTTATGAAGGCTCAAGAAGAGGTTTTTATTTAAGTGAATCCTATGGGCCAAATTCCATATTTGTAAAAGATGTATGGTAAATTAATAAAAATATAAATAAGCGAGAGGTATGGTAAACAAATAAAACATTTTTTTATATTTACTCCATAAGTCACATTGTATTTATGAATGGTATGTGTTATATTTAGGTGAAACCTATGGGCAAAATACTATTGACCAAATACCATGGGCTAGATTATTATTAATACCATGCAAAAAACATTATTAACCCTAATATTAGTATTAGTAAAAATAAAAATGGCACATGATATTGACCCATGGTATTCACGTGGAATGTAGCCTATTTAAATGGGGGAATTAAACCAACATAGATCCATCTTTACTGTGGATCTACTAAGCCCCGAGAGGGATCAAATATCGTGATATGCAAACTAGCATAGAGTGAAAAAATATTTGATCCCTCCCAGGGCTTGGTGGATAACAGTAAAAATTGATGGTGTATTTAATGTATGTTAACATTTTAACTGGTTTAAAATAAAAAAAAAATAGAAATCATTTATTAATTTTTATTAAAATTACTAATAGTAATTTTTAAGCTCTAGGTTTATGATAACCCATGGTATTGACCCATGGTAATACCATGGTATTCATGTGAGCATAGACTATTTAAAGGGGAAATTCTATAATCTTAGATCCATTTTAATTCTAGGTCTACCAAGTGCTCAGAGGATAAATAGATTTCATCCCCCTAAGAGTGGTAGATGTGGAGTTAAGATGGACATAGATTGGGGAGTTAAGATGGACATAGATTGGTTTTTATGATAATGAAGATATTAAATAGACTTAGGAAACTATATTGTAAAAACATCTTAAGGTGAATGGTTGAAGCTACATTTAGTCACTTCACAAAATTTAGTAAAAAATACCAATGTCTCTATTAATATTGGTTTTTAACTTTTTCTGATTTAACAAAAAAAATTCAAAACAATGAAACCTTATCACTCTTTCTGCATCACCCTCGCAGAAGATTTCTCACCATTTTTCAAACATTCTCAATGTGATATCTTTATGAAAAAGTTTAGGTACTGATGTTGGATTAGTTGTTTGAAAAATAAGGTGGTTTGTACAACCTTTCATCTTCTCTGCTATTCTTAGTTTATCCTAATGATCTATAGGGGTTGGAGCCACTGCACCATATTTTCCTAAAAGGTGGAGATTGTTCACCAAAAAGGAAATTAATCTACATGTTACAACACTGTTAAAAAAAGTGAGACTTATGAGGGTAGTGAATTATGCTAATAAACAATTTAGATTGGGAGAGACTTAATTAAATTTTATTATTTAATTGAAGATTTCCAATTAAAATAATAATAAATCTACATTTATATATTCATATATTGATTGGAAGGATTCTCACAATGGTCACTTCTTTCAATTAGATCCCTTTCAAGCCTTTGGGATACCTAATGCTTTCTTATATAATATAGTTGGGGCTTGCTACTTGTTGGCGTGTTGGGGTAAACAAACTTGATGTTGTTTTTTTTATCTTGCAGTTGGAGTCTATGGAATAAGAAAGAAATTTGATAATTTCAAAAAAGTGGTAGCATGACAAAAGTTGTAGAGAAAAGATTAATCTCTCCTACCTTGACAGAACTCGTTGTCAATATCAACACCTACAAGAACTTTGTTGTGGAATATTATCAAAACTAATAGAAGTATATGAAAGAGTGTATTGTAAGAACCTTGACAAACACGACCACTGAAACTTGGAACATTGTTTGTAGGAAGAGGAAATTATGTTTCTTTTTTTCCAAACATGTACGTTAGTATATTACAATTTAATGAATATGTTTTCTTATTATCATATATGGTTTCATACTTTAACAAAACATTTGCCAGACTTCACAATGTTTTATTATTCAGTGAAATATTTGCCAAGATCTTACAAGATTTTATAATTCAGTGAAAGATTCTCCATCACTGTACAAGATAATATAATCTGATGAGAGATTCGCCAAATAATATATATATATAATATATATATATATATATATATATTATATATATATACATACTTTATATTATGATAAAATCACCTCCCATTTTTCCTATGTATCATGGGGATTAGCCCATTTATTATACATATAAATTTAGGGTGGTTCTTAAAATTTCCCCTAATGATTGTAAAAATAACTTGAAATTTGTAACTGCTAATGAATTCATACTAAAAACAATAGACACAAATTTCTTCTACTAAACTATACAGAAGGGAAAATTAACAATAGAAACACATGCAATCATTGAATCACAATGAACACAATTTTTACTAGGGAACCCAACTGGGAAAAAACTCTCCTCTATTTGCATTATATCAAATGAGAACTTTGATATATTACAATGACAACATCGATGCTTGAAGCTCAACCTGCACTACAATACTGATCTCCTCCTGAGTCTGATTTGGAAAATACTAAGCCTGCACTTGCGTTGCATGCACTCATGTTTCCTACAGTTGCTCCTACTTCCTTGTGTAATTCTAAGGAATAATTCATTTGCTACATGCAAACACTGGACACTCACTCGTATACAAAAATAAATACAATTATGCATTTTACCTCCACTCAACTAGGCAATTCGAATTGCATGCATAACTAGGACTATTTTTAGTAAATTGACTAGTTAACTAACAAATTAGTGAGTAAACAACAGTTACAACTACTCAATTGAATTCATTCTGACATTATTCTAGACTAAAGTTCAAATAAATGAGTTTCACTAAATATAACTCCACTAGATTGCTAGATCTTAGCAATAAACCCATGCACAACTCTACTTCTTGCCCACAAACTCGAATTGATTGACTTAACTAAGTGACTTGGCCGTGTCACTCTTGCTAATTTCCCAACAACTCACCTTGCTCAAGTGGAAATTCAAATTTCTCCATTTGACTAAGGCACAAGTCAGATGAAGCCTTTTCTTACTACAAGTTAACACTCCCTCTTAGCGAGAAAAGGGTTCTAAACAACCCCAATCCTGCTCCTCTATAAGAATGCACTGTAACACAACTAATAATCCCCCTCATTATTGTAGTTGCTACTACAACAACTACAACTCAGAAGCATCCAAGATACTAAATCAATTGTGTCTCTATGCTGCAATTGTCTCCCAAGATATGACTGCATCAACTGACACTAATCCTTCTGCTACTAAATATTGTGGGCCCCTATTGCAAAGGTAGTGATCCATGGGAAGAGTATACTACAACTGTTGTTTCTCTCCTATGGACCTTGCCCAAATCTTTGTAACTTTTGGACTAAGGCTCTACATCTCCCCACTTCACTCCTAGAAGTATGATTGCATACATGGCGAAATCTACCTCTAGCTTATAGAGTTTTTTTAATTGAACACCCATTTGTTTTACTTGTCCATTAGAAACATGCTTCATATATGCCTTTCCTCTACTAAACACCACATCTTATCCTTTTTCTTCAAGCACAACTACATAAACTAGATTTTTCTTTAGACCAGGCACATACATTACATCCTTTAGGTGAAGATGGGAACCTAACTCGCTCTTAAAGTTGATAGTGTCAATCCCTTTGGTACTATACCTTCCATCATCTCCAAGCTCTATGTGTAATTGTAGGTCCTTTTCCTCTAAGCTACTGAATAACTCATTATTTTCGGTCATATGAAATGAAGCACCAGAGTCTAAGTACCACTCACTCCCTCTTATTATGCTTTTCATGCAAGTAGTGAAGGCGAAATCCAACTCGAATTCTGATGTGAGAGAATATCCTCCTGTTTCTTGTAGAAATTATGGTGTAGAATTGTAACTGCTCATAAAATTTTAATCGAAATCACGAGACACAAACCTACTCTACTGCTCTACGGAATTCAATTCACAATTTAGAACATCAATCACAAACATGCAATGAGAAATAACACACATACAAACAATATTTTTCCAAGGGAAAAAAATCTGCTAAAAACCCCTTTACTTGCTTTCTTGAATTAATTTGATGAACAAAGATGTATTACAATTGATAGCTCAATCTGACCTCAACCTATAAGTGAATAACCTATCCCTTTGCTCACTAAGAAGCTCTGACCCAAACTTAGTCAATTTCTGTCTCTGATTGAGCCCCTATTTCCTTGCGCAATTCCTGAGGAAATTAGGCCCCTATTATTTAGGAATTTCCTCCAAAATGATTGCGCATTCCCAAGGTTGATCATTTGACTGCATGCAACACCTGTACACTCAAGACTAGTATACAACGGATGTTACACTACCTTGGAATCTCCACCACAGTTAGGGAACTCTAATTCTCTGCATGCATTAGCTATTTTGGGTTGATTGATTAGTTAACTAGATGATCACTAATTTAGACTGAAGTCCCACTACACAACTGACCTTCCACTAGTTCCTCCAATAGTTAGAACTAGTTTAACTAGGAATAGCTTGAAATAATTGACCTGAATTACTACAAATTAGAAATTGCACATGCTTAATTGAACCCTAACTCGAATTTACTAAGCTAACTGAGTGACAGGAGCCATATCACACAAGTTAATTGCATTCCAAGTTGTCTACTGATGTGGAAATTTAAATTTTCTCAATTTGACCAAGGAAAAAATCAAATTGAGACTTTCATTATGCATTTCTCAACACTCCCTCTCAGTAAGAAAGGGATTATCAACCACCCCTATCATGCACCTATGGAACTCGAACTTCCCACTTGACAAAACCTTTGTCAAAATGTCAACATCTTGTTCCTCTGTCGGAATGTATTGTATCAACATTATTTGCCTCTACACATAGTCCCGTAAATGGTGATACCAGATATCTATATGCTTGGATTGATCGTGAAATACATGATTCTTAGAGAGCTTAATGCAACTTTGATTATCACAATAGATCACAGTTGGATCCTTCATCTAACAAAACAGTCCCACAAGTATCTTTCTCATTTAGATCACCTCGCATGTTGCTTGACTTGGAGCCATGTATTCTACTTTTGCCAAGTTGAGTGCCACAAATATTTTCTTCCTATTATACCAGGAAACTGTTGCAGACCCAACACAGAAAATTCCACCTGATGTACTTTTTTGGTCTAATGGACTCCCTGCCCAATCTGCATCTTTGAAGCCACACAACTTCACTCCCTCTTTGTGTCTATACCATAGTCCAAACTGGGTAGTGCCTCTGAGGTACCATAAAACATGCTTAGCTACCTTCCAAAATACTTTGGTCGACCTAACCATAGATTGGTCCAACTGGTTGACTACATATCACATATTTAGTCATGTGTTCACAAGATATGTTAGTGAACCCACTAGTTGTCAATAAATGGTAGCATCGACTTCTTCACCTGAAGTGGCATCCTCCTTCCTCTAATTGGTCGCTAGAGGTGTCTTCATGGGTTTACAACTCTCCATGTGGAATCTTTGCAATACCTCATTTTCATACTTGCCTTCAGGCACAAATAGTTCCTGATTTCCTTGCCATACTTCCACCTAGAGGAAGTAGTGCATGAGACCCATGTCCTTCATTTCAAATTCCCTTACAAGGTCCTCCTTGCAATCTGATCAGCTGCTCATCACTAGTGAAAATCAAATCATCAACATATAAGATAATAATAAGTAATTTACCTTCTACCAAGATGTGATAGAGGTTTTCATCCGCTTCACTTTTGGTGAATCCCAAACCAGTGAAATAACTGTCAATCCCAATGTACCAAGCACGGGGTGCTTGTTTGAGACCATACAATGCCCGATTGAGTCTGCACACATGAAACTTCCGATCAAATGTCTCAAAACCTTTTGGTTTCTCGATGTACACCTCCTCCTCAAAAACCCCATTGATAAATGTTTCTCTTACATCCATCTGGTGGATCTTCCACCCCATCTGCGCAGCCAGAGCAAGAATAGATATAATGGATGAATGCCTTGCTACAAGAGCAAAGGTCTCCTCATAGTGAGTTCCCTCAAGTTGAGAGAATCTTTTGGCCAAAAATCTGGCCTTATACTCCTCTATGCTTCCATCTGCTGTATGCTTAACCTTGAAGATCCATCTCAAACCCATAACTAATTTATCTATTAGTCTTGGGACCACTTCCCAAACATTATTCTTTACAATGGATTTGTATTTCTCTTCCATTGCATCAACCCATACAAGTCATTCTATTTCTTCCTCGAAATGGGTTGGCTCAGTCTCTACAAGCTCAGTCATTAGAGACAAGTAGTCAGTGTACTGATCAGGTGACCTCCTCTGCCCGCGCAAATTTGAAGGAGCTCCCACATTCTCCCTCACATCCCGCACAAGTCTATGAGCTTCCTTGGTTATTTTCCTTACTTCTCTGGATGTTTCTTCTTGAGTGGATGTCTCCACTCTCTACTCCTCTACTTGTAGATGCTCCACAACTTCTTGAGGCTCCTCCTTTGGAGCTACAAGTTCCTCTTCTAGTGGGATCTGAAGCTCCCTCTCAAGAGAGCACCCCATCTCTTTCTCCTCATCAAATTTTACATCCCTTCGCACAACTATCATTATGAGGGAAGGTAAGTACACATGGTAGTTGTGAGGATTTTTTGTGTAACCCACAAATACCCCATCTTTGTTGTTGGCTCAAGCTTCTTCCTTAATTCTTTGGAGACATGGCAGTAAACAAAGGCTCCAAAAATCCTGAAGTGCGACACATCCGAGTTTCTCCCCAAGAAAGCCTCCTCCAATGTAATCATACCAAGAACGAAATGAGGACTTTGGTTATACAAATATACTGTTGTGTTGCATGCCTCAACCCATAAATGCAGAGGTAGGCCTTGGTCATGTAACATAGCTCTCGCTGCTTCCATAATGCTCTGGTTCTTCCTCTCAGCTACCCCATTTTGCTATGGGGTGTGGGGTGTTGTCAGCTACCTTAAAATTCCTTCTTTTGCACAAAAAATATTTAATTCATTCAAAACATACTCACCCCCATTATCGCTCCTGATACCCTTCACCTTCTTGCCAATCTTTCTCTCGACTAGTGTCTTAAATTCTACGAACTTAGAGAATGCGTTATCCTTCTTTTACATGAAGAAGATCCAACACTTCCTTGAGAAGTCATCAATATAAAATGACAAAATATTTGTGTATGGCAGTGGATATTGTCAAGAAAGTTCCACAGACATCAGAGTGGATCATTTCCAAGCTTGTATGTGCTTTGTTGTCCCGATCATGGAATGTGGATTTTTCATACTTCCCCAAAGTACATCCTTTGCATACATCTTGTTGTTCAAGTGCTCCTTTAGGGAGGCCAATGATTATTTGTTGCATAATCTTCAAGGTTCTATAATTTAAATGGTTGTGTCTTTTGTGCCAAAGTTCACTGAAATCGCGGCTCTACACTTCCCCCCCCCCCCTCATTACATAATGCAACACAATCTTCCACATATAGATTATGTAGGTTCTTCACACGAACCCTCATCTTCTTCACCTATCACATGGCTATGTGTCTAAGGAATGCTTTCCCTTTGTTGAAGATTGCATCATAACCATAGTCTTCCAAAACTACAATAGAGATGAGATTTTTCTTTAGGCCCGAAACAAACATGACATCATTGAGTCTAAGAGTGGATCCCAATTCCCTCTAAAAGGTAATTGTACCAATCCTATTCATGTTGTACCTTTTGACGACCCCCAGATCGATGTGCATCTGGAGGTATTTCCCCTCTATGTCACTGAAAAACTCTCTACACCATGTCATGTGGAGTGATGCACCTGAGTCCAATTACCACACACTCCCCATCATTGTGTTGATCATGCATGCAATAAGGGTGAAGTCAATCTCAAACTGTGAAGCCAAGGCTTCACCTATTTCTCCTCTTGATTTCTTCTTGCTCGAAGTTTTGTGTGGACACTTCGTGGCACAGTGCATGAATTCATGAAAATTGAAGCATTTAATTTTGGACAAATATTTCTTCTTGCCCCCTTGGCTAGATTTTGGTTTGGTTTGAGATTTCTTCCCTTTTAACTTCTTTCCCTTTCCAACCAATGCAAAGTTTTCTCCATCCTCTCCCTTTGATGAAGTCTCATCTATGGTATTCTTCCTTATCTCCTCTTGTACTAAATTAGACCATAAGTGTTCCCAATTCGGTAGTTTCTCCCTCTCGTTCACTGAATCTTGGTAGCTATGCCAGCTCTTGAGAAGGCCTAGAAGGGTTAGGCTTACCAAGTCATCTTCTACAACAATAACACCAACCCCAACAAGTTCATCATGAACTTGTGTAAATTTTCTCAGATACTACGAGATAGTGTCATTCTTATGCATCTTGATATTTTGAAGTTTATCGTTAAGCGCTAACTTCCTATGCTCATTACCATTCTTGAACAATTTTGTTAGTACTTTCCACATTGAAAATGGAGTTTCTTTCCCATGGATATTTTCGAGAATGTGATCATGTACTCCCTCCAATATTAGTCGCCTCACCTTGGCTACATATTTCTTCCATTCGGCTAGGTTTTGTGCATAAGATTCTTGTGGTTTTGCAACATTTGTTTTGATGTATTCTAGAAATCCATTGCCATCCAATACCACCTCCATGGGATCCTTCCATGCAATAAAATTAGAGATGCCTTCCAAGGCATACTCCAGTCTCATCCTGTTGAAGGTCTTCTTCCCAAATCTGAAGAGATCCTACTACATGGAACTGCAAATTCGAACCCCCTGAAAAACAAATTCGAAATTCTTGTTCTAATGTGAATACTACTCCGATACAGAAATTATGGTGTATAATTGTAACTGCTCATGAAATTTTAATCGAAATCACAAGACACAAACCTACTCTTTTGCTTTGGCGAATTCAATTCACAATTTAGAACATCAATCACAAACATGCAATGAGAAATAACACACATGCACACAATATTTTTCCAAGGGAAAGAAATATGCTAAAAACCCCTTTGCCTACTTGCATTAATCTGATGAATAGAGATATGTTACAATTGCTAGCTCAATCTCAGCTTAACCTGTAAGTGAATAACCTATCTCTTTGCTCGCTGAGAAGTTATGACCCCTACTTAGTCAATTTATGCCTCTGTTGGAGCCCTTATTTCCTTGTGCAATTCTTGAGGAAATTAGGCCCCTATTATTTAGGAATTTCCTCCAAAATGATTGTGCAATTCCCAAGGTTGATCATTTGACTGCATTCAACACCTGTACACTCAAGACTAGTCTACAACTGATGTTACACTACCTTAGAATCTCCACCATAAATGGGGAACTTGAATTTTTCTCTACATGCACCATCTATTTGGGTTGATGTATTAGTTAATTAGATGATCATTGAATTAGATTGAAGTCCCACTGCACAATTGACCGTCCACTAGTTCCTCCTACAATTAGAACTAGGTTAATTGAAAACAACTTGAAATAACTTACCTTGATTGCTACAAATTAGCAACCACACATGCTTAATTGAACTTTAACTCTTCTAACTCAAAATTATTGAGCTAACTGGGTGAAAAGATCCATGCCAGAGAAGTTAACTGCATTTAAGTTTTCTGCTGACGTGCAAATTCGAATTTTCTCAATTTGACTAGGGAAAAACCAAATTGAGACTTGTTTGCCTCATTTCTCAACACTGTTGTTGCAGGTTCCTTACTAGGTTTCTTATGTGGACACTTGGTTGCATAGTGTCCATACTCATGGCAGTGAAAGCATTTAATTTTACTGAGATATTTCTTCTTTCCATGGTTCTGGCTAGATTCTGCCTCGCCTTGGGCCTTCTTGCCTTTGGCATTCTTCTCTTTTCCAACTAGAGAAAAGTATTCTTCCTCATCTGTTCTGGATGAGACTCCATCTCTAGTGTTCCTTTTAATCTCCTCTTGCACCAAGTCAGACCAAAGTCTCTAATTTGGGAGCTTGTCTCTTCCATTAACTAAATCCTGATAGTTTTTCCAGGACTTCAAAAGACCAAAGAGTGCTAAGCTCACTAGTTCATATGGTGTTATAGTCTCTCCGACTCGTCCAAGTTCATCTCTGGCCTCAATAAATCTGGATAGGTGTTGAACAATGATTTCATTTTTCTGCATTCGAATGTTCCTGAGCTTATCTTTTAATACCATCTTCCTGGCATCACTATTGTTTTCAAATAACTTTGTGAGGGTTTTCCACATTGCATAAGTAGTCTACTTGCCATGCAAACTTGAAACCACATGGTCTTTGACTCTCTCCAAGACAATCCTCTTGGATTTTGTTATGTATTTCTGCCACTGAGCCAATTGTTGTGCATTTGATGCTGCTGGTTTTGGAATATTAGTTTGTGTGTACTCCAATGCTCCATTTCCATCCAACACAACTTCCATTAAGCCTTTTCAAGCTATGAAATTCAAAGTGCCCTCCAATGCATACTCAAGCCTCAATCCATAGAAAAATATTGTTCCTACATTAAAGAAAATATGTGCACCACAAATCTATTATTCAAAATATCTTTGAGAGATGATCAAGAATCTAATTTCTAAGTAGTTTTCAATAGTTTTAATACCATGTAGAAATAACTAAATATTTGTAGTTTCTAATGAATTCAAAATGAAAAAAAGAAACACAAATTTCTTCTACTAAATTCTGTGGAAGAGAAAACTAACAATAGAAACACATGTAATCATTCTATCACAATGAACATAATTTTTACTGGGGAACCCAACTAGGAAAAATTGCTCCTCTGTTTGTATTATATTAGATGAGAACAATTATCTATTACAATGACAACTTCAATGCTTGAAGCTTAACCTACACTATGATATTGATCTCCTCCTGAGTCTTCGCTAGAAAATACTGAGCCTGCACTCGCTTGGCATGCACTCGCTCTGCTTGCACTTGCATTGCATGCCCTTTCCCTATCTGTACGCTCTTTACCTGCACTCGTGTTGCCTTCACTCACTCTATGTCCACTCACTATTCCTGCACTTGATCCTATTTCCTTCAACAATTTTGAGGAAATTAGCTCATTTGTTACATGCAAACAATGTACAGTCACCAATATACAACAATAACTACAATTATGCCTTTTCCCTCCACTCAACTAGGCAATTCGAATTGCATGCATGACTAGGACTAATTTTAGTAAATTGACTAGTTAACTGAGAGATCAGTGAGTTAACAATAGTTAAAACTACTCAACTAAAGTCATATTGATTCTATTCTAGACTAGAGCTCAGATAAATGAGTCTCTACCTGCACTCATGTTGCCTTCACTCACTCTACGTCTACTCACTATTCCTGCACTTGCTCCTATTTCCTTCAACAATTTTGAGGAAATTAGCTCATTTGTTACATGCAAACAATGTACAATCACCAGTATACAACAATAACTACAATTATGCCTTTTCCCTCCACTCAACTAGGCAATTCGAATTGCATGCATGACTAGGACTAATTTTGGTAAATTGACTAGTTAACTGAGAGATTAGTGAGTTAACAACAATCACAACTACTCAACTGAAGTCATATTGACTCTATTCTAGACTAGAGCTTAGATAAATGAGTTTTACTAAATATAACTCCACTATATTACTAGATCTTAGCAATCAACACATGAACAACTCTATTTCTTTCCCACAAGCTTGAATTGACGAACTTAACTGAGTGATTTGGCCATGTCACTCTTGCTAATTTCCTGACAACTCATCCTGCTGAAGTGGAAATTTCAATTTCTCCATTTGACTAAGGCACAAGTCAAATGAAGCCTTTTCTTTCCACAATTTAACAATGATGACCTCATTAGTGAACCAAAACCCATTTAGCGATGAGATCTTATCTGTGGATTGGTTTTAAAAACATTTTTTATTAAGCATTATGATTCTTAGTGCCTTGTTAATATTGTGGCAATACATCAACTTGCAATATATTTCTCTCACGTTGTTATGAATTTTAATAGAAATTTCCTTTAAGCATGTATGTCCTTACACGAGAATATTTCTACTACTATGTGAGAATCATACCATCCATTCCCCTAAGAAAATATCACCAGTGACTGTACTGTGAAGATAAACATATTTATTCTTTGCCAACCATGGTTATTGTTGGATTCAAATTTGTGATTAAAAAAATGTGATTATAAAAAATTACAAGGAGAATATATTATTCTTGAGATTAAACACAATTAATTTTTGAACCTTAAGCATTAGAGTCAGCCATAATTCATGGAATGCACACCAAAACACTGTGTGGAAAGTGAGCATGGTTGCCTTTTTAGTTGGTCACAAATTGGGAGAAGGGAGCGTTAGGAAGAAAATATAAAATAGATATGATGTGAAAAAAAATAAATTATTAGTATAGATTTATAGATTTAGGCTTCCATTGACAAAGTTTCTCATGGACTCCCTGTATGGTGTAGAACTAGTGAGATAACCAGCTTATGGATGCATGGGGGTTGTCTTGAAATTTTTATCCCACTAAAGGTGCATGTAGGACTAGACGAATATTGAATTCTCTGAGATGTTTCGACGTTGAACACAATCTAGCATTTCCATGGAGGATGTGAAGATGCCTTCGTGGTTAACCAGAGATAATTAGGTCAATGAAGTTGAGAGTATCGATATTGCGAATACCTCAACATGTATAGACAATATTGGAAACAACCCACAAACCACCACTATGATGCTTGATTAGCAATAAGAACATTCATAATATTTTAGTGGGATTCTATCTCTCTTTCATAGCAATGGCAAATATAAATGGATGGGTATTGTAAATATTGTTGGCGTTGTGTGTCCAAGCAGGTACGTAGGAGTGAATATTTTTCAAGGTTAGACCAAGTGAAGGGCACTTCTTCATTGACAATGACAGAAAAATGTTAGTTTTGCATTAATATAGTCTTGATAGTCATCGTTTCTTATGTCACCTATAATTATTGTTGGTGATTGGATTTTTTTTAATAAAGATTCTCGAGCTCATTGCCACCTTAGTAGTTAGGCTATTAAATTCATTTTACCATAGTCAATGTATTATTCTAGAATGAATTTCTATGTGAATTATGTGCATGCAATACCCAAGTAAATCTTCATACATGAGCATAAAGATTAAACTTTAAAAAGGGCAAACAAAAAAATGCAACACATAATGTTCTACTCAACATTCCCTTCCCTTTGCTAGTTACTACATTGCACAATCATTCTACTAAAATGGTATGTGCAAAGAAAAATAAATGAGTGCAATGCATGCCATGCTAAATAAATAAATTTGTTAACATTTTATAACTAGGATTATTTCATCCCATACATATTCAAACATAAAACAAGACGAAAGAATCTTAAAGGATTCTCATTATATGAAGAGAAAGACCATTTTTTTTAATAATCAACCATTTAATGAAGCAAAGAGATTTGTCTAAACAAATTATAGACAATTTTTTTTAAATAGTTTATATAAGTTTATTATTTTCCTAATGTCGCATTTATATAATAATAATAATAATAAATTGAAAGAAATTTTGCAAACAAAGAGGAATATTTTTAAATATGAGTTTTAACTATCTTCTATAAATAAATGGAAAAAAGAGATTGTCAATAAATTCTTAAAGTCATATATTTATTGTTTTTCTATAGGAAAGAAAGAAAGATGGGTTTAATGATTACATCAATCCAAATAGTGGTATAATTATACACATAAGACACAAATAAGATAGTACATTTTAAACCCCTATATGGATATGGACCACTAAAGCTAAAAAACCTTGCACCATGTAGTGTTTCCCTTTGAGGGCATGTGTTTTCCCTTTTTGAGAGAAGCTCATGTATAAATATTTGAAATCTATGTAGACATGTCCCAAAGCGTGTACCCATGTTGGCCCAAGAATTATGTCATAATTGTCCATTTCAATAACAAACATGTGATTTTTGAAATTATACTCAATTTGTAGTTTCGTATTTTCATATTAGTCCCCACATTTCATCATACCACCATTGGCTATAATAATTTAAAAATTAGATATAGAACATACATAACAATGGAACTCATGTGCCATTATCCTATGATTAAATTTGTGGTTGTTGTCATTGTCAATCAACACAACTACCTTGTGGCAATTGATGTAGCTAATCAATTTCAAAATTTGAGGTGTTGAGAAACCTAATAGGGCATGGAGAGAAATTTCTGGTTCCTTGTAAGAATCTTGAAAAATGTACTTTATCGTCCATGGGAAGGGTGGTGTCTTCTAAGTTTGGTTCAAGATTATCTTCAGTAGGAATTTCTTCTGAGTAGTATTGTGGAGATACATCCATTTAAAGTAATTTTTATTCTTTACATTTGTTCCTTTTGAGATATCATTCATCATAATTATAGCAAAGGTTTAGGCATCAATGTTCTAACATCTCTTCAAGAGACAACTTTTGGATTCTTAAGGGAGAAGAGTTGGAGGAAGTAGGAGTAGTGGCCATGGGAAAGCCATTGTGAGAAGGGAATGAGGGTCTTTTGGGTTGGGTGTTGATCACCATCTCAACTTTAGCTTCGCCACAAGCTTCCAACTGTACATTTATGTGTTGCATCATGGCATGTGCTCTAATTACCTCCTTCATGTTATAAAAAAAAATCAGATAAATTATCTATGTGATTTGCTTATTATTCATAAACTATTATATTATCAATAATTATTTCTACTTGACATAATTTGTTAATCATTTCAAAATAATAAATATTACATTTAAAATAAATAAATAAAATCTTTACCAATTGGGTCAGACCATATGACAATCATTACAATATTATTATGTAAACCAAATTAATAAACATTAAAATTAATTATAAAACTTAAACTTTAAATATGCATGTTACACATTATAATTTCCAATTAAAAAAAAAAAAAATCCCACTATTAAGTAGATAGTCAAGTATCGTGGGAAGAAAGCGTGTACAAGGCATGCCTAACGTAAATAGTCAAGTATCGTGGGAAGAAAGCGTGTACAAGGCATGCCTAACGTAATAGTCATTCTCTACGTAAGTACTTTGAAAAGAGAATGTGTACAAGGCATGACTACTGTAGCGTACATACAGCGATTTTCGACCTAACTTGACGTTACAAATATTCTAGGTAGTTTTCCATGGTTAGATTATGTAGCTTACACGCATAGTTTTCTTTGGATGCTTTTATATTTTTGTGCATTATTTACCAAAAAAAATAAAAAATTATCGTATAGTATTTTTCAAAGGTGGATAAAGTCATCTTTGTTGATATGATTTAAAGATTTTGATGTATAATAATATGATATATTTTAATAGTTACATTGATATATGGAGGGGTTTTTTATTTTATTAAAAAAATAAAATATAATTTGAATGAGTTAATGGTTAAGAGTATGTGTTTTTTCGTAATAGTTAAGAGCATGTGTTTCTTCGTAAGAGGTCACAGGTTCAAAACTAGAGAGATAGAATTATGTATGCCTTTGTAAACCTTTAGTAGGCATATTACCTGGTATTTAGCTTGGTCATGACCTTAAAATTACAACATACATATATTATAATAATTTACTTCATTTAAAGTAATAATAATACTTAAAATATTTGGAAAACATA
Source organism: Pinus taeda (assembly GCA_000404065.3). Classification (NCBI taxonomy): domain Eukaryota; kingdom Viridiplantae; phylum Streptophyta; class Pinopsida; order Pinales; family Pinaceae; genus Pinus; species Pinus taeda. Next base: position 98,103 of record APFE030167763.1, read on the forward strand.
ATAACAATTTAAAATTAATATTAATATTTAATAAATATTTAAGAATAATGTTTCACATTTTGATTTTTAAATTTATTATGAAAGTAAAAGATTTTGACATCTATATTATTGTGAATTGTTGTGAGAAACATACAAATAATATTAAATATAAACATTATTAATAATTTCAAGTTAATTAAAAAAATTAAAAAATTATTTAAATATTATTGAAGACATTATATCAAATATTATTATATCATTTATGGGAATCCAATCTAGGTGAAAAGGGTTCCAATCACTTCTCCTAACTACCAGAGATAAATTTATATCATGAATATATGCTTAGGTATTTGATATTATCAATGTATACATAACGATATGCTCTACAGAATTTGGACTGCAACCAAACCCTAGTTGTTGAACAACAAGTGTCTTCCCTAACACTCTTTCTATGGCAAATGTTGGCAGAGGGAGTGAATCTTCTTCTTACAGCCAGGTTGTTGGTAGCTATGACAATAAAGGACAACCTTTTGCCATAGATCTTACTTGCTCAAGGGAAAACCCCAATGGAGATCAACAAAAAACATAGCACTTCCCCCCCCCCCCCCCCCCCTTCTAGGAAAGCGTCGTCTCAGAAGCTGTCTACCAAAGGTAGCTTTAGATCAAAAATTGTAAGTCCACTCCACTCACATTAGGGACTATATATAATATATGTGGTAGCATGCCATAATCAGGAAGTTCCTCAATATCTAGCTTTCAAAAAAAGCCCTCACTCATTGGATCCAACTCAAATAGAAGCCTAAGGAGGAAATAAAACTGGAGTTGGGTGCAAAGGGTTTTTTCACTATCGTCTTTCCCAGTCTTGAGAACCAGAAAAGGGTATTTGAGAATGATCCGTATTTTTTCAAGTTAGTAACATTATATCTTCATTTCTGGACGAAATGTTTTGTGCTAGACAAGGAGGAATTCATCGTCACTCCTTTATGGATTAGAATGTACTCATTACCACATGAGTTTTGGGACAAGGAAACCCTAGTAAGAATTGGCAATGTACTCAATCATTATGTCAAATCCTCAAAGGCTGCTATGGAAATTCCTTGAAATGCAACAACAAGAATTATTCTTCTAACTCATTAATTATGCAGTTTATTTGTTACAAAAAATAACGAATAGATCACACTGCAATTTCTTCACAATAAAACTATGTTGCAAAAACTAAACTAGAACTGAGAAAATAGAGCATACATGCACAAAAATGACACCAATATTTTTGGACAAAAGTCCTCGGAAAAACCTAATTAGGAAAACAGATGTAGTAGACGAGCATTTATTTTATTATATGCAACAACAAAATTTGAGTACAATATCTGGATGCCTCAAACTCGCTACCCTCAACAAAATAATTTGGCCAAACTATTAGTGAGACACTTTATCTCACTTGACAATTGATCTCAACTCTGAAACTAGCTCAAACTAGGTCACTCGAAACTCGTGCCTCAGCCTCTGCAATGTCTCTACTCGTAATGCCTATGGAGTTGCTATGATCTTGTTGTTTTGCCCAACTCAACCACCAAAGATGATTCGCTTGGCCTCATGGAACCTCTTCCAGTCACTAGCACCTTAATTGACGTCCTTTCTAGCTAAATTGAACTACCCTCTGAAGCCTTATGCATAAGCCCTGTGTAGCATCACTGAGGAATAATGTGATCCTATTGTTGCTGACTCTTTGACACTGGAAATCCACTAGAAATCACTGTTATTGCTCCCTCTCACTTCTACCTTCCTTCTATCTCAAACTCTTTTTACATGCTCGACCTTTATAACTAGATAACTAGATTTGCCAAGGAAATTTCTCTCCTTTGATGTGTCTATTGTGTGTTTATTTCCATCCTCGTCGACCTGCTTTTATAATCTCTCAATGGTCAACCAACTACCATGATTAGATCTCCATCAATGACTAAGAGAATCTCAAACTCAATGTGTGTGAGTTTCTAGAGAATTCTCACCTTTCCTTAATTAATTACTATTAATTCGCCAATTTTCCTAAGTTGGGAAAATTTTTAATGATGTTTAATTAATTTAACCAAGGCATTTTACAAGATTATCTTGTGAAACATTTTCTGGTTTTTAAAGATATTATGTTCTTAACCCATTTGACAAAAATTGAGACTAGAACCCTTGTCTGATGCTACAAAAACTAACACTCCCTCTTAGTGAGGAAGGTGTTTTGTCTTCTCTCGTAACATCTTCCATCACGTTGTTGATGTATGACATCTGTAACAACCTGGCACTATCTACCAAGCTACTGCACATACTCTAATTCATCTTCTAACTATGTAGTTGAATTGTCTTGCATTTGCGTTGTTGCTGAAATTTTCTCTATGCCATCTTGCATTGTTTCCAAAATCTATTCTACGTTGCAATTGATCTCATGTTGTTATAAGTGCTCAACTACTGTAACTAAGAATCAAATCCCAAAAACTAGCTCTACAACTGTCCACTGAGACTTTGACTACAACTAGATCTGCTCTGTCTACTAAGAAACTGTTTGCAGCCAACAGTCACTTTGCCCCTCAATAACTAACTGTGACTAACTCTATAACTGTCCCTAGGGATTTGATTGTGCCTGCTGAATAATATGATCCAATTGCTACTAAAAATTGTGGGCCCCTATAGCAAGGGTACTAATCAACAAGGAAACATTATCCAATGCTATCCTCCTTGGAACTTGCCCAAATCTCTGCAACTCTGGGGACTAGATTTCAAGGTCTCCCCACCTCTCTCCTAGAGGTATTTCTACATACAAGGAAAATTCGCCCTCCAATCTAGTGGATATATCATCTATGTCCGTTGAAGTTGTTTTCTGTTGGCCTCCCTTCTTGTCCTTCTTCTTTTTGGGACAATGGGTACTGTAGTCACCAAACTCACCACACCTGAAGCATTTGATCTTCGACAGATCTTTCTTCTTCTTTTCTCCTCCCTTTGAGCTTTGTCCCTAACTGGGACCTTTCTTCTCTTTCCCTGTCGATGCAAGGGTTACATTCTCCCCATCTTTCGCACTTTCAGTCCTTTTTTTATTGATGCTGTTAATATTACTCTCAACAAGAGCAAGCCTCATCTCCTCCTAAGTGAAATCACTCCACAACTGATCCCATCCAGGTAGTTGATCTCGTCTAGTGATACTTTGAACAAATGTTGACCACTCCTTGGTGAAACCATTGAGTGTTGTACACACTAGCTAATTGTAGGGAGGTGTCTCTCCAATTGTTGCAAGCTCATCTCATAAATTCTAAATTCTAGTGAGGTAAGGAGTCACTCCCTCACCCTTCTTCATCTTAGTAGTCCTCGGTATCTCCTTCAAAAACATCTTTCAATTCTCCGAAGGATTCTGGAAAAGCTTTGCAAAGACATCCCACATCTCTTTGGTAGTATTCTTGCCAGATATATGTGAAACTATATGATCTTGAACTCCATCAAGGATCATTGTCTTCACCTTGGCCATCTCCTTATTGTAGTTCTCTAGTTGTTGTTGATTTGTAGGTACGACTACAAAACTCTTTGCATACGTCTTCAGACCATACTCATTTAGAAGGAAAGTGATTCTAGCTTTCCAGACACAATAATTAGAGTCTCCTTTAAGCCTATCTTGATCTATGAGACCTGTTGTGGCCATCTCGGTGAAACTCAAAATTGGGAAAATAAACAGGAATCTCCTCCCTTTCATGCTCGACCTCTCTCTATTATTCACACTCCCTCCTAGAATGCAAAAATCTTCTACTGATTTCCTTTGGATGTCCCTTCTTTGATATTCACTCTACCTGCTACCTCAACTAGGAAATTTGCTTAACCTTCTAGAAGTCCTTCTCCAAAATCTGGCACACAATCTTTGCTCCTGAAGCTCACACTGGTTGACTAGAAATAATGTTATGCCCTACTACAATTGGAAATCACAACCTCCTCCTAAAAACTGGATTTGGAGACTCTTTGAGATATTCTAGAAATTCCTCTACTGTGTGCTTTTCTCTTCCACCCAACATTGTTCTGCTACTGTGAAATCTGCTAGAAAGTCACTACACCCGATATTGGCAACTAAATTACTTATCTTTTCACCGAAACTGCTTCCCGACAAATCCATTGCCTACAAATCTTTGCTTCTAAGGTTGATTGAATTTTTATACTGGTTGCAACTGAAAATAGAACCCCTGCCTCTGAAATTCACACGCTTGGCTGGCCTCTGTGTAGATCAAAGAAATTATGCCTAGAAACTCCCTCTAAAGTTGCAAAACTTATCCTCGCTACTGAGCTTCTGATTTGATTTTCAATGCTATTATACCATGTGAAAATTCCCTAAAATGCGACAGCTGGAATTTATTCTTCCTACTAATTAATTATGCATTTTATTTGTTACAAAAAATAACGAATAAATCACACTGCAATTTCTTCACAGTAAAATTATGTTGCAGAAAATAAACTGGAACTAAGAAAATAGAGCACACACAGACACAAATGACACCAATAATTTTGGACAAAATTACCTGGAAAAACCCAACTCGGAAAATGAGAGTAGTAGATGAGGGTTTATTTTATTATATGCAACAACAAAATATGAGTACAATATTTGGATACCTCAAACTGGAAATCCTCAACAAAATAATTTGGCCAAAATATTAGTGAGACACTTTATCTCTCCTGATCATTGATCTTAGCTATGAAGCTAGCTAAAACTAGGACACTCGAAACCCCTACGTTAGCCTCTATGTTGCCTCAACACACAGTTCTTGTGGAGATGCTCTGATCATGTCACTTTTCCCAACTCATCCACTCGAGACGACTCACTTGGCCTCCTGGAACCTCTTATGTCCACTAGCACCTCAATCAACCTCCTTTCCAGCTAAATCAAACTTCCCTTTAAATCCTTCTACACAGGCCCTTCGTAGCCTCACTAAGGAATAATGCAGCCCTCTTGTTACTAACTCTCCGGCATTGGAAATCCACCGGAAATTACTACTGCTTCTCCCTCTCACTTATACCTTCCTTCTGGCTCGAACTCTTCTTCCCTGATCAACATTTGGAGTTGGATAACTTGATCTTCCAAGTAACTTGCTCTCCTTTGATGTGTCTATTGTATGTTTATGTCCATCCCCATAAACTTGCTCCTATAATCTCTCTTTGGTGAACTGATGACCATGATTATATCTCCATTAATGACTAAGATCATCTCAAACTCAATCCATGTGAGTTTCTAGAGCATTCTCACCTTTCCTTAATTAATTACTATTAATTAACTGGTTTTCCTAAGTTGTGACTTAGGAAAAATTTAAATGATGGCTACTTAATATAAATAAGGCATCTCACAATCTTATCTCGCGAAACCTTTTTTGAGTTTTGAATATCTTATGTTCTTAGCCTCTTTGACACAAATCGAGACTAGAACACTTGTCCGATGCTACAAAAAATAATAACTACTAAGCATGCTTCAAAAAATAATAAATACTAAGCATGCTACAAAAACTAATAACTACTGAGGAAGCTAGATATATCTCTTGCACTTGCATTTGTGTTTATATGAACATCTAAGTGTCACTTCTAAAGTCTATTGATATTTATTATCAATATGAGTTATGGAAGAAAACTCTTGATTATGAGCATATCCCATTCAAGTGTCGAATATCCCACAACTATGGCCATCATTATCGCCACGATCCTTTACTTGTTGTCAATTCTAACCTTGAAGCTCCCCATGCTCTCGATGAGGATGCCTTTACCAAAGTGGGAAATAAATTCTCTAACCCGAAATCCCCTGGCCTTTATCTCTTGTCCTCTAATGTTATTCCCCCCTCTAACAATCCCTTTACCCCCCTCTTCCTTGGATGTCGTCAACCCTCCTTCGGCCTCACATCCCCTGGAAATTGATATGCATGATCTAGTTCAACCCATGCCCTCTTCTGTTGAGCAACCCGGCTCCTTCATTGAACCCTTACTCCCCCCATCAGTCCAATCCATGATCCAAGGCCCACCACTCATTAACCTTTATTTTACCCTCGACCCAATTGATGAGATGGATCCTGACTCCCTCAATCTATTGAACTTGACAAAATCTTGGAAAGGGAAAGACCCATTTTCCCTTCCTGAGCACCAAGTAAAATTTCTCAGCAAGGAATACTTCAATTCACATCAATCTAGTCTCAAAACATCCTATGGACAATCAAATATAGGTCCATTGGGTTTCCATTCCCAACCTTTGAAGGATTCATCAAAATCACACAAAGAGGAAAAAATAAGAGTCCAGAAAACAAATCTTCAACTCTTAAATGAATTGGCGGGTATGCTACTAAATTCAAGGCACATAAGGACAATAACATATTGTTTCACTTCCAACGTACCTTTGAAATAAGAACCCTCTCATGGAATATCATAGGTCTCAATTGTAGAGGTAAGTAGTGGCTCCTAAAAGAAAAATGGAAATTTTAAAACCCTGCAATTATGATGATCCATGAGACTAAATCCTCTAGCGAGGCCACATTGAATATAATAATAAAATGGAGTAGAGATTGTTGTGTGGTCACTATATATTCTATAGGACATTCAAGGGGTCTTTCCCTCATCTCGAATTCCTAAGAGATTCAAATCTTATATATTTTTGTTGCATTTCACATTCTTACAGTCCAATTTAGGCTAATTGGTTCAACGGAGACCTATTTTCTCTCTAATGTATGTGGCCTAGCCTGTCTAAGAGATAAGCCTATTTTCCTTTAATCCATCACTCGATTGCACAACCTCCTCTCTCCTATCCCCTGGAACCTTGGTGGTGACTTCAATATTATCAAATCGTTGGATGAGAATCTTGGTGACATCAAAAGGCTTGATGCATATTCAAATCTTTTCCAAGATACAATGATGGATTTTCACCTGATATATATTTTCACCACCAATGGCACCTTTACCTAGAAGAATAAAAGAGGAGGGGCTCAATAAGTGGCACCCATATTGGATCAATTCCTTGTCTCTGAATCTATCATAGCCTTAGATTTCTTTATGTAACCATTAATACTCCCAAATCATGGCATATACCATTGGCCTATAAGTGTGCATATAAACATTTAGTCTAGACCTTGTAACAAGCCTTTTCGTTTTGAAAAGTTCTAGCTACAAAATCTATATTTCCAGGAAAATATAAAGCAATGGTGGGGAGAGTTGCAAGAATTAGGAGGATCCTTTATGTACAATCTACAGAAAAAAATTAAATATATCAAATGGTAGTTCAAAGGTTGGAACAAAACCAAATTTGGAAAAATCTTGGAGGAAAAGCACAAACTGGAATTAAAAATAGAAGCCATACAACAAGAAGCCATTCTTTATGGCCAATTCGAGGCACTAATCATAGAAGAAGCTACAACCCTCACTAATATTAAAGAAAATAGAAAATAATAAGAACTTCTATGGAGACAAAAATCAAGGGTTCAGTGGCTTAAATAAGGGGAAAGAAACATCACATTCTTCCATAAATCCATGCTCTAGCCTTGCTCTGGGTCATCACCCCTAAGGAAGTGGAGATGCATGTTAAAGGGATCATGTTGGGAAACAAGGCTCCCAACTCATTTGTGTTTACAATAGAATTATTTTAGGCCTAGTAGCCCATTGTAGGCCATGAGGTCTGGAAGGCGGTGGAATTAATAATCTCATAAATCTAGTTCCAGTCTTAAAGCTCTAAATGCTACTTTCCTTACATTGGTTCCAAATTAGGATAAAGTGGAGGATCCTAATGGATCCAGACCCATTTCTCTCTATAGTGTTATATACAAGATCATCACTAATATCATACCCAACTACCTCAAGCCCTTCCTCCCAATTCTAATCTTATTAGAACATGGAAGGTTGTCAAATCCTTGATGGAATTATGGTTGCTCATGAAGCCATCCACTCCTCAAAAATCTCCTGTAAACTTGGAATGTTGGTTAAGCTTGACCTCTCAAAAGCCCTTGACAAGCTTAATTAGAAGTACTTGCTCCATGTTCTTCAAGTCTTTGGTTTTTCTCTTAACTGGATTGAGTGGACTAACAACCTATTATCTTTTGTCTCCTTCTCAATACTTATCAATGTATACATAACAAATATGCCAAAATTACTTTAAGTTGAAGAGGTATTGAAATATGTGAAAGTATGTTGGTTGACAAGCTTCATTAATTACCACGATGTATTTAATTATTAATTGTAGTAGAATTTAAAAAAGAAAATACATCAATTATAATTCAAAATAAATATATTGTATTGTATTGTTTTGAAATCATGAATGGTTTTGGTGTACATTTTATAATGTCTACTAAATATATGGACCATGCCATTGCTTTGGGTCAATTTTCTATGCTAGTTTTTCTCCTAGTGACCTAAGAAATGATTGCAAGCAAGTATTCCCTTGTAGTTGTTTATTCCAAAACATTTGATAATATTTTTCATATGCGAAGCTTCTAAATACAACAAAATGCTCTATGTGGGTGAAAGGCATTGAAAAAATGATAACTTCATAGGGAAGGGCAATAAAAAATAAGTAGAAATGTGTGCTCCTAAAGAGTTAACCATAACATGACACAACACCCTCTTACATCTTCCATTGCTCGTAACCTATACATACATAATTGCATTCCAAAATTAAGAAGAGAAGATTAATTAGATGCGGCGAAGAAGAAAGGAAAAAGAACTAGAGTGCCAACGAGGTGTCTATAATTGATCACAAAAAGAATTAGGAAAGAGTGGAGAGAAATCCAGTACCCATGGTTGAGCATTTATTGACCAAGCATGTCATCTTGAAAGGGAAGAATGAGGAACTGATAGATTCTAAACAAGATCCAATGTTTTCAATTAGGGGTGTCTCTTGTCTTAATTGGTATACATCGCCATAACCATCAAAGCATCTATATCAAACATATCTTGCAAATAAAAAGAACTACAATGAAATTTACTTAACAATGATTAAATCTAGTTATTTGTTGAACAACGATTTGTAGACCACCAACTATGAATGCTAATACATCTGTAACACAATACATGTGACATTACATCTCAAGTAGAATGCAATAAGCCCTTAAATTTATTGGAAAAAAAATAAAAAATATTTTTTTTGTTATATTAAAAATATATATTGCTATTTTTAGAATTAAACATTAAAAATTGCATAAGTCAATAATAAACTAATAATAGTAAATCAATTAGTATAATATTGTTGTTATAAAAACTAATAATATAATAATTGCACCCAATAATGCTCGTAAACCATTTAAAACCTATTTCAATACATCATTATAAATTCCTCCAAGTCCTCATATACATATTGAAATGAAATTATGGAAAAATAATCTCACCTTAATAAATGAATCTCGGCCATGAATTCCATAGACAAACCAAGAGAAATTGTAGAAGAATACAAACAACTACAAAAAAAGAGCCTGAATTCCATTTTTTTGGTCCACTACTATTTTCTCATCCTATGTTTAATCGAGAAATTAATCTTGCTTAGTTAAAATTCTTAGAAAAATAATACTTGAAAATTTGATATACAATCAAATCTAAGAAGAAACCTAAGAAGAAAAGCCCTGAAAATTTTATATCGATAAGAAATGCTCAAGAATTTATTATCAATATGAAACGTGAGAAGGATAATCTTGTCAATAGAGAAAATAGTAGAGTATTCTCATCAACAAATTCTCTTGCAACTTTGATCAACATAATAATAAAACACAATACTTGTTTTACTTGAATTGGATAGTTAATCAGAGCCTTCAACTCATTGACTTGTTTCAAGTAAAGATCCTTTGCAGAGACGACCTTAAATGATTCCTAGTTTGAATACATTATATTATCAAGGTAGTTTTGAGGGATTATACTGAGTTTTGGGTGGTCAAATATGCATAAAGAAGTGTCAATTATGGATTGAATGAATATTGGTGTGTTTCGTGTTCCTTAAAGATGAAATTTGCATGTCAAACACTTGTAGAGGAGGTTTAGAACTTAGTTAAGCACCAGGGTCATGAATTGATGCGTGTTGGGTGAGAATTATAAGTAATGGGTAAAGAAATCACCAAGGGATTATAGAGCAATGAAGATATTTCTATATTGCTATGTTAGCCAGTGGAGAGGTATTTTGAATTTGTGAAGACCCCAAACTAAACAAGCAAAACAATTTTCTTCTATTATCAAATTTTGAAGGAGAGTTGCTTTCATGTAGCCCAATTTATTGACAATTCTCCCCTTGTGGTATCACAAATTGGTTAGGGGATTGCTAATTGTAAAGATAAATCATGTAATTGAGCTTAAAGTTGGGTGGAAAAGCCTCATTCCTAAATCAATTTCTAACTAGAGATCATTTTGAAACAAGTGCCATTGTACCGCAATTTGTTATATAGTAATTAATTAATCTATGGAAAATGATGTCCATAGTTGTGAGATAACTAATTATGTACTCCATTGTGTGAATTTGAATATATATATATTAATATATATATATATATATATATATATTATTATATATATATATTAATATATATATAAGGGGAATTGATTTTATAAATTGATCTAGTTATTTATTTTACTTTCATGCATATTAACCTTGTTAAATTCTATCATTATAGTGGAGTTCAAATATTTCACACTTAGAAAAAAATTAATAGTATAAATCTATTTAAGAAAAACAAAATGTATAATTTTGTTAAACTATTTCTTTTATTCGTGTACATTTATTTATTTATCTATTTAGAAGAAAAAAACATCGAATTAAAAACAAAAAGCCAATGCATATACATAATATACTTCAAGAACGTAAAAAGGAAGGCCTTAATGATAAGCCACATAGAAGGATTAAAATACCTATGAATCCGAGGTCCCAACCATAAGTCCAAATCCAAGCCTAATACAAAAACAAAAGCATATGCATAGACAAGATTTTCTGAAAAATTCAAATGACATTCATATGCAACATATATATGCACATAAACTATCAATGGATTTCCAATCATCCATAGGGAAACAACTTGGCGCATCGGAAGAATACCCTCCTCGAGCAACACACTGTTGTGCCAAGAGGAGAAATGCATGGAACTAGGGGCTGCCATTAATCCTTTTCTCTACTACCCATTTGCCACAATGTTGAGCTCCCTGTAGAGGGTAAAAATTTCAATATTACTAAAGGTATTCTTTAAATTTTCAATACAGAGCAACCAATTTTCCAAATTTGAGGTGGCAATATTTGCCCTGCCATTTATCCATTCAATGATACATTTCGCATCTGGGTGAATGCATGAATATGGGTTACACTTTTGGGCCAAATGCGGTGAGGAAATTTCAAAATTTTACTCTTTTATCGAATTGAAGCCCTCAAAATTCATATAAGCATTGTGAATTTTGATTTGGATTAAAAAGTAAATTTGTGGAGAATTATGTTGTTGTCCTAATGATATTTTTTTCCAAAAAAATTTAATGCCATACAATGTGTCAATTTTCCATTAAATGAAATGATTGTCCTTGCAAATGTTCAGACATCCTAAGAGGTACGTGTGTGTTCACGTAGCATAACTTAGTCTAAAATTTGTAGTTTAATACACACACACACACACACACACACACACAGAGAGAGAACTAAGTTATGCATATTAAAAATCTATTTTTTTTTATGCAAAATTATATTTTTTTATTATTTTCGAAGTTGGCGAAGTAATATTTCAATCACATTTTATAAACACATGTGTTCATGTAAGATTTTTTCTACTATTTAAATAAATTCAAAAACCAAAAGTACCCTTTTGAAGAGGACTTGTAAACAAAGACATTTTTATTTTTTGAAATTATTTAGTTTTGTATATTTTATGTTATTGACTTTTTATTCAACCCCTTTGAAATTGTCCAAAATAATTTCAACAATATGTTAAAAAGAAATTAGATGAAAAATATCATATGAATTCAAAAATGTCAAACTCATATGCCATTGGATAGAGGTTTCCTTCACGAATCCAACATGATCAAATCTTCAATTTAAGGATCTCCTAATCTATCATATATTTGAGCAAAAAAAAATATACCTTTAGCATGTAAAGTGTCTATGAGATCCACAAGAAGACTATAATTCTCCAAACCATGAATGGGATCGATTTTGGTAAGGATCTTACGACCATTCCCAAAATTCCACTAGATATTACTCATTAGCCACTTTTTAATTTTAATGAATCCATTCCAGATATATAACCTATGTTTCTCAACATCATGTTCAGATTTTGCCCAACCCATAAATGTCAATTCATTCATATATTTCCCTTTTATTATTTCTTGCCATATGCCTTTTCCCTTATGGTGTTTGACAGACTCTTTGTCATTAATGCCCCCCCAAAGCTTAACACCCACCCAAAGCTCCTAATGTCTAGGAGGCCCCATCCCCATATTCTTTCCCTCGAGAGAGGGAATCCATACAAACCAAATGGAACTTCTTCTCTCCCCTGATTTCATACCATATAAAACTAGCGAAGATGGCCTTTATCTTCTGAATAATCTTGCTGGGCAACATATATAAATGTATCCAATATGTAGAAATATGTTGAAGGATCGATTGCACCAGAGTGACCCTACCTCCCATAGATAGCCATCAACTATGTGTCCATAGAGCCATCTTCTCCTCGAATTTGCAAATAAGCGAGTTCCAATCATTGATTCTATAATTATTTGGTTTCAAATTAAAACCCAGATATGTGAAAACTTCTTCCAGCTGTGAGGTAGACACTCCAAATAATTGTGATATCTCCGCAACCACCTCCTTGTTGCCATAACACTAAGTCATCAAAGATTTCTGATTATTTATAAATAGACCAGAAGCATCTCCGAATTTCATGATGATAGTGAAAAAAATCCTCCATTAAAGCATAAAAACCTATCCAAAAATAAGCACATCGTCCACAAACATAAAATGATAAATAAAAACATTTGTGGTTACTTGAAATCCACCAAAAATTCCCTCTTCACATGCCCATTTGATCTCCTTGCCTAGTCTACCAATTACTAGAAAAAACAACACAAGAAATAGGGAACATCCTTGCCAAAAACCTCTACTTGCCATGAAAAACTGTCAAGACTCACTCCATTAACCAACATTACATATTAAACCAAAATCACACAAACGATAATCCAATCAACATTATAAATGTTAATTATTTAATAATATAATAAAATTTAACTAATTAATTTATTTATTACAATAATTTTAATAAGAAATGTCAAATTAAAAATAAGTCAGAATTATAGAACCAAAATCAACAGCCGACCAAATCCAATCAACATTATAAATATTAATAAATTTAATTATTTATAATAATAAATATATATATAAATTTAACTAATTAATTTATTTTATTACAATACTTTTAAATGACAAATGTCAAATTTAAAAATAAGCCATATAATATTCATCTTAAATTACCAGAATTTTTCTCATACTGGGAAACCTGTTATCATTTTCTAAATTTCCGAGAGATGAATAATTATAATTTTCAAAGAAAATATCATTTCTCAGAGTAAAATCCTCATATTTTTACAGACTATTTTTATTTAGTAAACAATAATAATAATTCAAGATTTGGGAAAGGATTGGCACCCATTAAAACTGTAAATTTCAATTATCAACTCAAGTCGTAGTTTCTCGTGGGCCAAACCAAAACTCCCACGGGAGACTTTTTAAAGAACAAGTCTACTGAAGCGTTGAGATTCCGGCCATTCAAAATTTTAAAAAAATTTAACAATTATACTTTAGATTTACAAAAATCCCTATTAAATTTATTAAAATATTACTAAAATGTCATAGAAAACACACTGATTAAAACTACAGCTTTTATATATTATATTAATATTTAATTCCAGTAAAATTCTATCTGTAATACTTCAAAAATCATAAAGAAAGAGGAGATATTCACTAAATACTGTACACAGATTAGGTAAATAGGTTATTTCCTCTTTCTGGTTTTTGGTTTTTTATATTAATTTTTCAGAGAGAAAAATCTTCATAGAGTTATATTGAGACAATATAAACAGTACATAAGAGATGGCAAGGATCAGACACCTTGCATGCATATGTATGAATATGGATCAAAATTAACAGTGATAAGATCCCAAAAGGGATCAAAACCTAACATTCAAAAACTGTACAATAAGGTATCAAAAGCAAGAACAACCGCTGACATAAATATATATAACAAAAGGAAACTATATGCAAAACAGGAAAAACAGATGGATGAGAAAAAATGATCAAATTCCCGAGATGAAGAAATCCTAGATGAGACAAGAAAAGTCATCATCAGAGATCATCAGAGACCAAGAGCCCGGCTCCAGTGAAAGACCCTTCTTCGACAGATGGTCAGCTTGATCATTAAGGGAGCGAGGGATATGGTGAATTGAGCACTGCTTCATATTGCTCCAAAAATACATGATTCTGTTTAATCATCCAGACAGATGAGGACAACTGATGTGGCATACTCCACTAACATGATCAATCATTGATTTCGAATCACCATAAATGGAAATGCTTTGGATGTCAAAAAATACGCAGAAAGTCAGCTTGATCATTAAGGGAGCAAGGGATATGGTGAATTGAGCGCTGCTTCATATTGCTCCAAAAATACATGATTCTGTTTAACCATCCAAACAGATGAGGACAGCTGATGTGGCATACTCCGCTAACATGATCAATCATTGATTTCGAATCACCATAAATGGAAATGCTTTGGATGTCAACAAATACGCAGAAAGCCAGTAGATCTGCAAGAGCCCTAGCCTCGGTCATGATGTTTGAGCCAAGCCAGTAGATCTGCAAGAGCCCTAGCCTCGGCCATGCTGTTTGAGCCAATCCCTCCCTTCCAGGATAGAAAGGATTGCAACTTGTCGTCCATAATAATGTGGACTCCACATTCCATTTTTTAAAACACAAGAAATATGAATTGTATAAATTTAATAATGTAAGAATACTTTTTATTATTTATATGATTTAGGGATGAAATATGAATGGTATAAATTTAATAATGTAAGAATATTTTTTATTATTTATATGATTTAAGGATGAAATTAAAAGTTTTCAATTTTTTATTTTATTTTTTGCAGCGTTAAAAATGATACATATAAGTATTTTGATAAGTATATATTTATTAATTATGGTTGTGTTATAGGTATTTATCAACCATCGGAGGTGTTAGTCTATTTTTTTTTGTAAATATGTTTAGATATTTCTATTGATAATTGAAAATATTAGGTAAGATATTACACTGAAAAATCTTCAAAACTTAAGCAATTCCGAAATAAGATAAGTTCACCATACCAAGTCCATAGAGTAGAGCACAATACACAAATTTATAGCAAAAGGTGACTAAATGTGACTCCACCATATCATTTACATAAACTAAGACATCCTTGACAAAACTTCTACAAAAGGTGACTGCATAAAAAACACATCGAGGATAATATTGTTTATAGACATGAAAACAATACGGGTATGAATATATGAACTGTAAACAAACTAAAAAACTATAACGTGTAGTAATATTTCAGTAGAAACACACGGACATGTAGGTTCCTTCCACCTTGAAGACTGTAATTGCTTGCTTGATGAAACTTAGTCAAGAATGATAACTGGGGAGCGCAGAGAGACATTTGCATGGGAATCGTTCAAAGGTAGATCAAAATTTTCATGAATAGTGTTGAGATGCATAGCATTGATAACTGATACCTCTTCCTGATGGTCATTTGAATTAGTGCCTGAGTCTAACACTACAAAACATTCCATATGACTTAACCTTACCACTATATCATCAAGGTTATATTTGATGTCCTGTAATATGCGCTTTATCTCCTCCTGGCCAACAAAGAGTTTATAGTTATCAACTTTTTTATCACGGATAACCACGTTAAGTAGTGTCTCCATTTGACGATGGTGAGCGATGGAGTGAAGAAAATGAATTCTTCTTCTTTGAAAATTTCCTGGATCTGACACCCATTTAAAACTACTTCCACTTATCTTAGAGTTAGAGAAGTATTTGTGATCTCCAAATTCCTTAGCTTCCATATTTAGAATTTCCTTTCTAACCTCAAGAGGGTTAGCCTCAAAGAAATTCTCCATTGATTCCCACCCAAAAAGGTACCTATGCCTTGAGGAGGAAGCCCTTGGAGTACCACCCTATCGAATCGGTAATCGTTGGTGGGGAGCCATGTAATACCTTCAAATAAAACACTTGACTAAAAACATAGAAAAATGAACAATGACCCGAGTTGTCTCACCACAAGAGTGTAGTCTCACCTGGACATAAAAGGAAGGCTTCACTAATGGAACAAAACGAAGAACATTGAGAAAAGACACGACATAGGGTGACAAAGCACTAAGAAACTCGATGATGAGAATGAACATGACTGAGACTAAGTGCAAGGAAAGGAGGGTATGTAAGTGGTAGTTGAACTTCAGTCATTTTTATGACCATATGCTTTAGCTGCCTTTTGTAAAGAGCTGAAGAGGCTTGGAAACGACGAGCTTCTGTGACCTTGACAACCTGGAAACTAAAGTTCCACCACTTTGTGAGCAGCATAAGGTCTATATAATGAATTATGAGCGCGAGGAGACTGGTATGATGAATGAAGTAAAAGCCATAGAACTTGCACAACAAGGCCAAGTGTCCTGGTTGAACCAAAGCTTCATCAACCCAAGACAATGTCGCATGATGAGCTCATAAATGAGAATAACTTGCTTGTCAAAATGTTCTCTTCCTGTAATCAACCACCATGGAAGGAACTCACCATATCCAAACATGTCGAAGGAATGATCTTGTTGATGATCCTGGAGCATATGAAATCACCAAACCTTAGTTGCAGGCATTTAATTTGAGGGGGCCTAGACAGGTGATCCCCAGTACCTCGAGCATGGAGGCACCACGTGCTTGTCATGCAAGGTTAAGTGTAGGGCCTAGTTCGCACATCGAGGGTCGTCGAACCTTTTCCCATATGAAAGACACACATGAGAGGTGTAGTCATGTTTGGAAAATTGCGTTGGAAGATCACACCTCCCAAGAACTAGTTAGCACACCTACTAGAAGTTGGTCGTCGAAAATGCACCCCAATCGAGGACGTAGATGCTGGAAACTAACTTATCTTGATCTACTAACTACCTTATCGCTTGGAAATTGTCCCTTCGTTCCACGTCCATCCATGATTCATCAATGGAGATGTATTCTTGTATGCTACCCCAATTTTCCAATTGATCTGCCACCTTGTTCCCTCCCACCGTGTGTGGAGGAGGATTACATAGGAAAAGTTTGATAATATGTCACCTATTTTACTAACCATCTCCATTAGATTCCAATTGGTGCAATTTTATCCGATGAGTTACCAAGTAACAATTTTCTAATTCAAGATACTACTACTTCAGAATCGTCATGGACTTGGAGTAGTCTGAAGCCTTTCTTAATGGCTATTTGGAGCCCTTTTTCGAGTGTCGTAAATTTTGCCATGTTATTTGTCGCTATCTCGTAGGAATAAGAAAAACTTGTATGGGATTCGAGTTCACATCCCTAAATATTCCTCCAAACACTGCTCTACCTGGATTTCCCTTAGAAGTGCCATCAAAACTTAGTTTGATGAAAGCTTAAGGGTGTGGAACAAAAGAGGTTGAGCTGGATAGTCTGTTTCTTACGACCTGAGAGAAACCAGTGATTCCCCGGTTGGCTTGGATGTTTAGGGATTTTAAAATAAGCATTTTGATCTCATCAGGATAACAATCCTCAGTTGGCAGAAGGGATGCCATGATAGTTTCCCTAATGTTCTTGAGGATGATATCTTGAAGGTTTTGCAAAGTCCTCTGCTTGCCTTCAAATATTCTAAGATTCCTCTCCTTTCATATAATCTAGAGTGAGAAACTGATGGCTAGGTGCCATGCTTTTGAGATCATGGGGTGTTTAAGATTTCGCTCAAACCAATCTTCTAACCAAGTTCTAATTATTGAAGTGTTGAGGATAGGGCACCTGAATAATTGTTGAATGAAATCCTGTAATTTGAGGGCAAAAGGACACAAAAGTAAATTGCGATGTGATGTATCCTCCTCTTGGGAACAAAGAAAACAAATCGACAAACCCTCAAAACCACTTTGTTCGTTGTGCTAGTCTATATTGGCAACTAAAACCGACTTTCACAAATTAATTGCTTTACCCTTTCCAAGTATATATTTGAGACATTAGCTCTAGATAACATAACGCATTGATTGTTAAAAATAAAAACTGGTTGATGAAGACTTCTAGAGAACCGTGCGTTATGATCCAACATTTTAGGTGAACCCTTCACCCATCTTCAAGGACTTGAGTTCTCCAGAAGTCTTCATCAACCAACTATTTATTGACAGTGGAAATATCCATGTTAAGCTAATGCTAGTGTTAAACGAGATTATAATAACACACAATATAATGAAAGTTAGGAAAATATGTTTAACATAATTATTGATGCAATTTATTCAATGTGTGATATTAATAATTCTCATTAATTTTTCATGGGACACACGTTATATATTATTAGTTTATTTAAGCAAGTAATCTCCAAAAAAATAATGTTATTTTATGCATTGAATGATTGAAATTTTGAAGTTGAGTAAAAAAAATTGAATTTAAGCTTTTGTGAGCCATATTATAAAAATAAAAAACTTTCAGTAAAAATCACATCATCATAGTTTTGTCGACGCGTTTCTAACCATCTAGTATGGACGATGGTCCACACTGGATGAATTGAAACACATTGAAAAAAATCTAATAATGTGATTTTTACCAAAAGTTTTCTTACTTAAAATAAAAAAATTATAACATTTTTAAATAAATAGTTGTTAATCTAAAATATTTGTTAAAACTTTGAGAGGTGGTAAGAGTTGTGGGTGATCATTTGTCTTGGAGGATAGTTAAAAATTATTTTGCTTGGAGTTTGGGAAGCATTGTGTTAACGCTTGAAATTTCACCTCAGGCTGAAAAAGGCAAACCTCAAGGCAACATCAAACCATTTAGCCTCGTAGCTAGCCCTACGGGGCAGGAGAAGGCTTTCTCCGGTCAATCTCAGTAAAATCTTCAATGGATGAGATGACCAATAGGGTAACACTGATTTTAGGCTAGTAAACTGATCAAAAGGGTTGATTTGGGGTTTTTAGGGTTTTGGTGGCAAATTGAGGGGATGGCAACTTTGGGTGCGGGAATTGGACACAGTTTCTGCAGGGGGTTCTTTGGGGCGAGGTAGGAGACAGTATTGATGCCTTTGATTGAGGTGGATGATTAGGAATGACAGGTGAGGAGTTAAGGAAAGCAAACAATAACTTTGAATTCTCCTTAAATAGTAGAAAACATTGAAATTAAACAATCTTAAAAGCAGAGCATGACAATCATGAATTCTTACTTTAACACTTCGTTTGCTTAATGTGCAGAAGAAAAAGAAAGGAAATGATTCACATAACACACTTACAGGTACATAGAGAAACACACCATCAATACATG